>BQNB010027106.1:0-44085 GCA_026074375.1 Tanacetum coccineum
CTCAAAAATGAAAATTAAAATCTAAAAGGGGTAAAAATGATTTTTCTTAATGTAAAACTAAAAGTACTTTTTATAAAACTAAAAACTATTTTTTTTGTAATTTTCTGAAACTTTTTCTATTTTTTATGATTTTTCGAAATTAAAAACTTAAGAAAAATGATTAAAAATAAAATACTTAATGAAAAATTACCAAAAGTTCAGGGAAAATCTCTTAAGCAACAAAGAATACTAGAAAAATAACACAGAATACTAGAAAAATACTAACTTCCTAACAGCTTAACTAATAAGTCCTATAATAAGCTTAATAGGCTACGGCTAATTAAGAAAAAGGAAACTGAAAACGTGGTTATCTATTAAATGGTGCAAAGTATAAACGGATGAGCTATTGAAGCATATTGGTAAGACGTATGGCTTGTGAGGGAGAGGTCTTGGGTTCTAGTCTGGCAACACACCCCTTTTTGTTATTATATTTTTTTTTCACTTTTTTGCAAAAACTAAATACTAGAATTTAAAGAAGACACGTTTTTATGCATTTTTTATAAATGGAACATTAACTGAAACTCAAAATTAAACTCTTAAGAGCTTTTTGAAAGTCTGACCTCAGAAAGGTAGCTTATGAGCTTGAAAAACTTTGATTTCACTAAAATGCATGCACAAAGCTCATTTTAAGCTCAAATGAAAAAGCAAAAAGTGTTCTGAGTAGATTATGATGTCTACAAGCTAGAAATGAAAAGCTTCTAAAGCTACAAACACTTTACCCTATCTGAAAATTAAGATCAATCCTACAAACTCAGAAAGAAACTTAAAAAAGCACAAAATCCACTTAAACTAAAGAACTTAATAAGCTAATTCAGAACCCTAGCTTTTGAAAACTTATTAAACTACTTAAAGGCTATAAATCCAAATCATAAAAACACAACCTACAAGCTAGAAATCAAAATTTTAAAACTAATTCTTAACTGCTACTGTTTTTGGTCTTTTTGAGATTTTTAATGACTTTTGAAAGCAAATTAAGCTAAGTAATTAAACTAGAAACTAAAAAGCAGGACCTAAATTATATTAAGCTATGTAAATTCTATAAACCTACTGATTTTAAGAATCTATAAACTACTTTAGCTGACCTAAATGTGATCCAAAAGATAAGCAGTAGGAACTGCTAAGGTTCCTACTGATGCACTTGACAAGAGTGCAAAACAAAAATGCAGGTAACCTTGTGGTTACTACTGCACTTAACACACTCACTATGAGTGTATAAACTTAAATCAAGCAATATATAAGCCTTGGAAAGCTTAGATCAAATTTTCACAAGCAACAAGAAAGGGTAAAAGTACCCTGGTGCTGGCACACTAAAAATAAGCTCAAACTTTTTCAATTTTAAAAACTAACTTGTGAAAACTCTTTTCCTAATGATTTTAAATGAAATCAAAGCTGTCTCAAATGATTTGCACAAAAACCTTTGACTTTTTGAGGTCAAAACAACTAATGCCAAACACCCCTTAACATAAGACAGATTATGATTAAGCTATTGAATTTAAGATCTAATGAACTAAACTTAAGTACCAGATGCTAGTTAGCTACTAACTAACCTAATAAACATAAATCATCAACCATTTAAGCTAAATATAGAATCTAAGCTTAAGTTAACTAATTTTTTGGTTTTTATAAATTTTAAGACAAACTAAGCTATAACAAGATCTACATTATAAAAAACTAACACAGATGATCAAACACACTTAATAAGCTAGAATAAAAGTAAATAAGCATTAATAAGCAAACATATTTAAGCAATTAAGCAGTTTACACTAATAAGCACTTATTTAACTAGGAATTAAAGGACAAAAAGAAGTTAAATGAAAACTAACCTTTAGCTTCAGCTAAACAGAAGCTATGGCTCAATTGAGCTTAATCAACAGCTCTGGCTTATTAGAAATAAGCCAGTATAGGTCCTTGGGAGTCCTTCCACAATTGACTCCCCTTCCATAAGCCAAAATTCAATAAGCCAAGGTATAAAGTTTAACTGATTTAAATGTTTAAGTTTGATTAAGGCTTGATTAAACAAGCTCAGTCTCAAGCTTATAGACTTGAGAGAGCTATAATAAGCTTATGACTAGCTTTTGACATAGTAACTTGACATTTAAAATGATAGAAGCTTATATTGAAAAACAGTTTAAGAGTACTAAAAAGGATTTTATTAATGACTTGAAAATGATTACAATACTTCAAAAGAGAAATTACACTAAGCTTAACAATTATACTACTAAAAGCTGAAAATACATTTTTAACTAAATAAAAAATAAAAGCTAGACTACTCGCGTGTGTGTGAGAGTGAGTGCTATATATAGCCTTGTAGAGAACCTTCTAGGAACTTGCTTGCATCCCACGCTCCTTTTAATCCAAACCGTACAATCTTCCAATCATTGGGAGCTCATTATTAGCCGTTAGATCACTGGGTAGCTCACACGGATTGCCAGCGTGGCAATCCGTGATTGGGACACCTTGTGTTTCTTTTAGGCACAATTTAGTGTAAAAATTGAGTCCCCTTGTGCTTCTTTGCCATAGCCACGTGTAAACCTTTGCTTGTGAGCCAATGAAAGCTTTGATTTGACTTAATTATCCCTGCCATTGTGTTCATTGTCCTATAAATTGTCGTCCTTGACCCTCAATTAAGAAAAGCCCTATGATTTACCCTGGGTAATTGGGGATAACGATGAATGAATAGTGTTTGGCGCCCTTTTTCTTTTTAACTGAATTTGGGGTAAAAATCGTTTTAAACTTTGGAGAAATTGCAAATTCAGTCCCTGTCTTGTTTATTTAAAAGTGTAATGTAAATCAACTTTCAGAAATGGCAACAATGGCCCTTAGAGTTTATTAAAAGGGTAATGGGCTAAGGTATTGGGCTTTGGATCCAGGTATAGTTTGTAAGGGATTAAGGCCCATTTAGAGTCCAAGGATTATTTGTGTAATTTTTGGAGAATTAAAGGACTGATTTGGAACTTTTTGGGATTTGTCCTTTTGTGAGTTGACTTTTCTTTGCTAGGGTTGACTTTTTGACTGAAGCTTGACTTTTTCTGGCTTTGGCTTTGAATCTTTGGCTTCTCTTGTGCTCTTCCGTTTCTCGTGTTCGTGTTTGCCCGTTTTTGACGGTTTTCTTGTGATTTTTGTCTTATCCGTACCTGCATACACAAAACATAAAAACAAGCATATATTTGCCATTTTTAGTCTGTTTTGGGTCATTTAGGGTCATTTTTGGTATAAACAGATATGTGTAATTTACACTTATCAAAATTCCCCAAACTAAACGATTGCGTGTCCTCACGCAATATCACATGCCTTATAACCAAATATAGGGAAACAACTGCTGCAGGAATTTAGACGAAGTTGACTAGTTTGTATATGACTAAGTCCTTAGCAAATATATTGTATGTATCTGAAGAAGAAGCTGTACACGTACTATATGAGTCCAGGTACGAAACTGGGTGATCATATAGATGAGTTTAATAAGTTGATACTTGATTTGGCGAATATTGATATCAAGATTGAGGATGAGGACCAGGCACTTATGTTACTTACGTCGTTGCCATCGTCTGTGGAGACATTGTTGTATGGGAGGGAATCCTTGACAATGGAGGATGTTCTTGCGACTCTGAATTCAAGGGAGTTGAAGAAAAGAACTGAAGGCACAAAGGAAGAAGCTGGTGACGGGTTATATGTAAAGGGAAAGTCAGATCATTCAGGTAAAGCTCATTCTGTAGGAAGTTCGCGGTTTAAGTCAAGGGGTGGAACTGGTAAACTTAAGTGCTTTATATGTCATTCAGAGGGTCATCTGAAGAGAGACTGTCCAAAGAAGAAGTCAAGTGGGTTCGTCAAGAAGGGTAAACGTGATCAGAATTTTAATTCTTCTGATGACGAGGGTAACGCCTACTTTGGAGAAGCCCTGGTGGTAGTCGAGAATGATGAGATGACTGAATTAGTAATGGATTCGGGTGGGTCTTATCATATGACACATATGAGGGACTTCTTGTATGACTTTAAGGTTGTTGATGGTGGTTCGATTCAGTTAGGTGATAACACTATCAAAGGGATAGGGAAAGTGAAGATACAGTTGCATGATTGATCAAGCTTTATACTGGAAGATGTCAGGTATGTTCCATGGTTAAGAAGAAGTTTGATTTCATTGGCTACTCTTGAAAAAGAGGGTTATATTGTGAAGATGCAGATAGGTAGGATCAAGGTGATCAAAGGTTGTCGGGTTATGATGACTGGGATCAGGAAAAAGAACTCTGTGTATACTTTGGAAGCAAAAGTGATGACTTTTGGTGTACAAAAGCATAGAGGTTCAAAACAAGTTGGATTAAAGCAACTTGGTTCTATAAAAGTTGGGTTCAAACAACTTGGTCACAAACAAGTTGGGTTCAAACAACTTGGTCCTGGTGTTGAAACAGGAGTCCATGGAGTACATGTTGATAAACGTGTTTGGTTTGAGGTGGAACTGCAGGGAGCTTAAGGGAATCGTGAAGCTGAGGTTTTTCAGGTTAGTAACGATGATGCTGCAGTGGCTCAAAGACGGTTGGAGGACAAACAACTTGAAGAAAAGACAAACACGAACTGCTTGGTAAAGGAGCAGGAAAAGATACACCTTGGTATTAAGGTGGGGGCAATCATTATGGTAAACGGAGTGCCTGGTCAAGAGGGTGCAAAGGGTAATGTTACTGTAAAGAAGAAAGTGAAGGAGTCTATGAAAGCTAATCTAAGGAAATTACTGAAGTACAATGCCTGGTCAACAAGGTGGTCCTCGGTTCGAGGTTCCAGCACAAGGAAAAGATGCTGGTATCGGTTATGTTTAAGTGTTACTCCTAAGGTGAAAATTGTAGGATATTAGAAGTAAATTTAAACATATGTTATGGGGTTAAATGTACGTTGTAATATAGATTAGAATTAGACTAAAACTAGGAATTGTCTAGCTTGTCTTGCAAGGCAAGGAGTTTCCTATTTGATTTAGGAAAGTTTTCTAACCCCTCATCTCTATAAATAGAGATGAGGGGGGATGCTAGTTATTCATTCTTCTTCCTCATTGTAATAGCTTTATTAGGGTTTTAATAAAGGTTTGGTACGAGGGTATAACGTGTGCATATATTTGTCGGTTCTTTGTAGTCTCTCGTGTTTGCTACTTGTGCTCGATACAACTCGCGATCTAGCGTTCCGCGATCGAACTTCGGGTTTGTTGTCGTAATTGTACAACAAGTGGTATCAAGAGCCATAGGTTAATCGTGGTCTCCGAAGATCGAGTCCTAGATCGTGGTTTGGAGTCGTTCATACCAGTTCAAATGCTTTTTAGCTTATAATCCCAAACTAATGCAAACACTCACTAAAATTACAAGCAGTAAACTAGATAATAAGCTTAAATCCAATGAAAATAAACTTTATATTATCATTGTTAAATTCTGTTTTAGTTTTTTTGGTTAATATTATCTTATTATGTACACGATGATGATAGTGATGATGATGATTGCGATTAGTGAAAAATGTAGACGAATTATGTGTTTTGCTGTAAACTTTTGGCAGACTGTATCGAATAATTTGGTGTCAAACAACTCTAAGGTGAAATGAAATATAAACCGTACGTCAAACAAAAGATTCGCTGGAAACAAATAAACCGATCATATGGAATCTGATTCTGTGGTCACTCTAATTTCAACATTCCAACACACGGATTCTTCATCACACATGTAAAAACTCCATTTCAATATTAAAGCTCACGATTAGTATCAATTAAGATATTTGAAGTTGTTATATTCATGTCAAAATCTAGAAAACTTTTGTTGGGTACCGATTTTCGTGTAATTAGTATGTGCTGTTATATCCAATATTTGTGTGTGAGTGTGTTTTAGTATGTGCTTATTGGAGTTGTATATATTAAGGAATTATTATTTATGAAAAACAGGCATACTTGGTGACGGAAGATGCTTGTTTCGTTCTGTGGTGCATGGTGCTTGTTTGAGATCAGGACGGTCTATTCCAGGTGAAAATGTTACTAAGGAGCTTGCTGATGATCTCAGAACCAAGGTATTATATAACTACATCTTCACGATTTTAGTTTGAGATAATCCGTTTATAATGTTTGGATACAACAAAGTGATTATAATTTCTTAATTATAGCGTAAAAGATTTAATAACCAGATGGGTCATTTCAAGACTTAAAATTATCGTAACAGATACTAAAAAGGTTTAATTATCAAAACGGTTTTAAGAAAAAAGAAGATATTCTGTGATATTAGCATTTTATAATTATCTAATTATTTAGGACCGGTTTACTGTTATTATCTTGCAACAGAACTGATTATCTCATGACTTGGGGGCCTTATGTTTTTCATTAAACTGTATATCAAATTATTTTATAGGTTGTGAATGAGTTGATCAAGAGACGATCTGAAACTGAAGGGTAAGCCAAACCTTTTTTATAGTAGTTGGTGTTTTCATCCGTTAACCTTGTTGCTAATGAAAATCAGTTTAATCTGATTTTTTATTACTTTTAGCGAATGAATGAGCAGACCATGTTTTTCAGGTTCCTTGAAGGGGATTTCGGGGCTTATGTCTCACATATGAAGCGGTCACATGTGTGGGGTGGTGAACCAGAACTACTTATGTCCTCGCATGTCCTTAAGTACGCTATTGAAAACTATTTATATTTCTAGGATGTGTTTTCTGAAGCTTCTCGGCTTCATTTTCACATTTGATCCTCTGTTTGCAGGGTGCCTATAACTGTTTATATGCGGGATAAGAAGTCTAATTGTATCAAAGTTGTAGCACAATATGGACAAGAGTATGGAAAGGAAAACCCGGTCAGCGTTCTTTATCATGCTTATGGACACTATGATCTCTTGAGTCCTCTAGCGTAACTCTAGACCTTGTTTAATTTGGGTGCGTCTTTGTGTTTATGTTTATGTTTACGTTTTAGAACAAGTATAAACCAGACACAAAATGGTCTTCTGCGAATGCTTAACTTTCAAATCTAACATATCAGTTTACAATATTATGCAAGCTAGTAACAATCATATATATCAAAGTGAACTTGAATAAATTTGTTACAAAGACTATTTAACTTTGCACATTTTATTTATATTTTCTAATCTATTTGTTTTCTTAAAAACAAAACAATCTAGTAACACAAGTAATCTTACCATTCTTCTGTCGTTGCATTTCAGGTTCAGAACGGAGCAATTCTTTGCTCGAACATTCAAACTAGTATTCAGAAAAGCGTGACACGATACATTTAACATATGAGCGAAAACTTATGATCATGATCATGTCTATTGAAGTTTCTGTATCTTAGTGAATATTGTTCACACTCACATATTTGCTACTCATTTCGAATATGTATTCTTCTACAAATACACTTGTAATCGCTACTCATTAGTACTAGTTATCATGATTTCTTAACAACATTATCCAGTCGATTTTTGACTACTTTTATTATATTTTTTCCCACGACCTATGTTTTATAAAGTCAAATTTCAAAAATAGAACAAGACTTGGTCCTTTGGTCGGTTCTACTCAATTATCTATTTTTAATCCTTATAAATAAAAAAATAAAAAATAAAAACTATTTTGAGCATTAATTAAATATATATAGAACGAAATAAAAGCCGGCAAAATCCGGCAATCGTGTAACGCCAATTTATTTGTTCACCGTTTTTTCCACTAAAAACGATACTCTTTACTATTTACAAGGTGGCAAAATAACTATTTACAAATTTTAGATATTATCAAAATTATCAACTTCATATATGAAGTCTCAAAAATAGTGTCAGATGAGCGAGCATGTTTGGTTACTAAATCTGATGATTTTGTAGATCCTGACTTTATGCCTTGATGATGAGAAATATATTACTTATGTACAATTTCACAAATGAAAATTCATTAATAACAACTACATGAATTCTCGATAACAATTAACAAGTTATTGAAAAGTATATACTAGTACTAGTATATAAAAGCAAATAACATTCACCCATTCAAACCTTTAACATAGTATATAAAATCAATACGAGTATTTAAGTAAGGCAAAAAACGGTTAAGGATATGAGTTTATATATAAACCAACATCAAAGAAAAATGTTGTAACAATAATAACGCCCCTAGGCTTTAACTTTCAGCCATCAGAAAACATGACAGTGTACAAAGCAGATGAATACGTAGCCATGAAACAAGTATTTCCAGTAGAAGATTACCAAGACAAAATCTCACAACGTCTCATTGAAGCTGCACATGTGAACGATAATAAAGTCACGTTTGAGTGCTTGGCTGATCCTTTTGTTGATGTGAACTATGTAGGCACTGTTTGCTTGAGTTCTAAGAAGACGGAGATCGTGTTACATGATGAGTCTGCAACTGAGGTTAAAGTTGTGTTTGAAGAGTTTAAAACTAATGTTACGCCTTTGTTTCTAGCTGCTCATGCTGGAAATGTGACTCTTGTGCGGAAGTTATTGGTAATAATATATGATCGTATCGTTTTTTAACTGCTAATCTGCTTAAAAATCAACGTGTGCCAACTTGTAAACTTGAAAGAGTTTCATATTTCTTAGTAGATAAAGCGGTTTAGTTCATACACGAAAACCTGCTGATTTTGGTTCTATCATATGATCTTAGATTTAAACAAGTTTCTCAAATCATTTGGCTTTTCTTTTTTCTTTTTTTTTGGTTGCAAAGTCGAGTAACTGAAATTTTGAATGATTGGTCAAATTTGCATTATTGCATAATTAATGCTTATTTAAGTGTTAATCATAACTTAGTATTATTCAAAACGAGATTTACTTGATCAAGAGGGTGTTTAGCATTGCTTATTAGTATTATTAAGTGCTTATGTGCTTATTGTTAAACCAAACAATTTTAAGTGTTTAGACGAAATTGCTCGAAAATGTTTATTTAACAGTTTTCAGCTAAATAGTTTAAGTGCTTATATGGCAAACACCCCCTAATCATAATATCTAATTAGATAACAGAAAGAAACATTATGGATCTCAAATATTGAACCTGGATTTATTATAACTAGTGAATTTCTTAACTATATTATTGCTTGGAAGCTGCATTGTAGACTGTTGGAGCAAACGTAAACAAGAAACTGTTTCGTGGATATGCGACCACAGCAGCAGCTAGAGGAAACCATGTCGAGATACTAGAGTTGTTACTTGAAGGTGGAGCTTCTCAGCTAGCTTGTGAGGAAGCTTTGCTCGAAGCTAGCCACCTCGGTCTAGCCAAATCGGCTAAAGCTCTGATGGCATCTGAGCTCATTCGCCCTAATGTTGCAGTCCATGCCTTAGTTAATGCGTCATGTAGAGGATATGTTGATTTTGTTGACACACTTCTAAAGGTAGACATTATGTTAATTATAGCTACGTAGCATTTTTTTTAAATGAAAAACGTAACTTGAAAATTTTTTGTTGTTGCCTTTAAAGGCGACTTATACATTCTGTTTTTCATGACAGTGTGGAGTAGACATGAATGGAACTGCCCGTGTATTGCTTCGGTCATCCAAGCCTTTTCTACATGCTGATGTTAGTTGTAACGCTCTTGTTGCCGCTACTGTAAATAGGCACATATCCATTGTTCGGCTTCTTTTACAGGTGAAGTTTTATATGCATATTCGCAAGATTTGATGGAAATTAGTCCTCTAAATAAGAGGGGTGTATAAGTGAATGGGTCAAATGGGTTAGATAATGATTCACAACGGGTGAATTCTGGTCTGGGTCAAAACACGTTGGGTTGGCCAAATCACTTTCTGTTATTGTTTTAAGACTTTGGGTATGTTTAACAAATCCCTTTTGTTTGTTAAAAAATTTACTCATTTGATTCGTTATAGTTAAAATGTAACCACAATGGACCCATTGATAAGTACTGCGTAAATAATGTTGATCTTTGACCAGGCTGGTGCGAGAACAGACACAAAGGTAAGCTTAGGAGCATGGTCATGGGACATGACCACAGGAGAAGAGTTCCGAGTAGGCGCAGGACTAGCCGAACCATACACCGTCACATGGTGCGCAGTCGAGTATTTTGAACAAACCGGTACAATCTTAAACATGCTCCTCCAACACATCTCCCCAAACACTCCTCATTTTGGAAGAACAATAATCCACCATGCCATCCTATGTGCAAATTTAAAAGCAGTTGAAGTTTTATTAAAATGTGGGGCTGATCCCGAGATCCCGGTCCAAACCAGCAAAGGGACTGGTTCTCGGTTAATTCATTTGGCTGCACGGTTAGGTTATTACGAGGTTATGAACCACTTGGTTGAGGCCCGTTGTAACCTTGACTCGAAAAATGAATTAGGGGAAACAGCATTGATGATATGTGCTAGACATAAACATGAGGAGTGTCTAAAGCTTTTGGCGCGTTCTGGTGCTGATTTCGGGCTGGTTAATTTGGTTAACAAATGTGTTCAGTCTATAGCGGGCTCGGTAAAATGGACACTAGGGTTAAGACAAGTTATTTTAGACGTGGTTCGGTCTGGGAAGGTTGTTTACTCAACCGCACTTCGATATTCTCGTTGTTTGATGTTTGTTTACTCGTGTAATGATATTGAAGGTTTGAAAATACTCGTTGACCAAACGGGTTTGGTTGATCTTGATGAACAAGATGAGAACGGGTACTCTGCGGTTATGGTGGCCGTTATAAATGGTTATGTCGAGGCGTTTCGGTTGCTTGTTTACGCAGGAGCTAATGTTAACCTTCGGAATAAGTATGCTGAAACCGCGATTAGTTTGTCCGAAGCAAGTGTGAATTCTGGTGAGTTTGAAAAAGTTATGCTTGAATATACCCTTAATTCGTGTAACCACGGGTTTTACACCCTCCATCACGCGGTTTCTAGAGGCGATTTTGAAAGTGTGGAAAGATTAACGAACGGTGAAAACGACGTAAATTCCCCTAATAGCGACGGTTATACGCCACTTATGCTAGCCGCGAGAGGTGGCCATGGGAAAATATGCGAGTTTTTAATCTCAAAAGGGGCTATTTGTGACATTGAGAACGCGAGACACGAAACAGCTCTAAGTTTAGCTCGTGAACACGGGGTTGGAAACGATGCCGAACAGGTTTTATTAGACCATTTTCTATGTCAGACTGGTATGGGCTGGGCATATAAGTTCCAGTTATAGGAGGAGGAACAGCATGCATTTCCCCAGCCTTGACAAACCTTAAGTAAAGAGGTTTATCCTCCTTCTCAACAGGGTCTGAGTAAAAGACACTAGGTGTAGACAAATCAAACACTTCATCTACTCCAAAGTACTCTTGAAATCCTAGGCCAATTTTAGTTCTTGTAGACATAGAGCTATCTATCAATTTTTTTAAGTTCTTGGAAGATTCCTTCCACTTTTCAAATCTAGCTAATGTCGCTTCAAACTTGACTTCCCATTCTTTCTTTTCATTTTGTGCCTGATCATGTAATTTTTTAGTATAACTCAGTGTGTTAGTGGTGTTTTCTAGATTAGTAGATAAAATCCTAATCTTTTCTTCAAATGCAATCTGAGTTTTATTGTACCAATCTTTTTGTGATTCTAATGTTTTAGATCTAAAATGTTTAACAGCATGCTGATATGCCTGAACATTAATGTAACAATCTTAACATCTATCACGATTTATTATACATAGTAATAAGATCATTAATTTTAGAATCACAACCAAGGGACAATTTTGGTACTTATGAGAATCCCATCTAGCAAACTCATCAGCATATTAGAAATACCAGCACCACTATTATCACATGAAGTTCCAGCCATCATCCATATACCTTGCAACCTCATCATCTTGTTTTCACCGCAAGATCAGACCATATTCACCATGGAAATCAACGGAGACCAAGCTTTGGATCGTCTGTTTAACTTCTGTGATCCCTTAAAAAGCAAATACCTAGCCTTATCATCAACCTGTCCTTCCAATTACACTCCCTACAAAATGTCCCAATTGAAGACATTTGTAGCATCTAACCTTCCTTCTGTCAAATCTGGCAGGCTGCTGATTGTTGTAGTTCATCTTTCGTCCTGCCTTCTTCTCAAACCTGTTAATCCTCAAGGAGAGCATAGCCATTTGCCATTTTAAGTCCATTTCTTCCATCTCCAACTGATCAACCTGGTCAAAGTCTTCATAGATCATATCTTGATCTTGTTCATTTTCAGCAACAAAAGAATGTAAAACACATTCCATTACGTTATCAGAACGACCAGATGTCTGAGAAACTGATGAAACAATACGCTGCTGATCAGAATAAGTAGGCTTAGAGCCAGAGCAGGCAGTTCCAATGAAAGCAGAATGAGTGGGAGCACCAGCAACTTTCACACCATAACTATGACCAATTCTGACATCAAGTTCAAGTGACCTTAGTTTGTTATACAGATCATCAAAACTCATTGACTCTAGGCCACCTCTTGTTTTTAATGCCAGAGCAACTTGCGACCACGAAGAAGGAAGGGCTCTTAGAAACTTCAGGTTGATGTCATCATTATCAGGCCTTGCCTGCACTTGATTCAACTGACTCAGAATCTTCTGAAACCTGTCATAACCCTTGTGTAGGCCTTCTTCTTCTGTCACAGAGAATTCTGCAAACTGCTGTTTGAGCATAGTCTTCTTCATCTTCTTTGATTCTTCTGTCACAGAGAATTCTGCAAACTGCTATTCGGGCATATGATCTTCATAAGAGCCTGAAGCAACAATGTTCTCACCTTATTCTCCCTTTGTACAGCAACATGTTCATCAAGAGAAACAGGAGGATGAACAATTGTATTTCCTTTTGCATCTTTTCCCAATCTCTTTGGGCTGTTCCCTTGCTGAACAATCCTCCAAAGATTATGATCAGCATTCTAATCCAGTACTCCCAGTCTGTCAACCCATATTCATATTTTACCTCTCTAGATAAAAATTTTGCATTGTTGGCAGAGATAGTGGCTGTTTGGAACTGTTGAAACTGTTGTGATTGGACATTATTAGGGTACTGCTGACCAGTCGAGTTGGTTTGTGCAGGATGAGTATGTTGAGTGTGAACAGCAGGTTGTGAGAAAGCAGTTTGAGTGAATGTAGGCATTGGTTGAATGGGTTCAGGCATATTAGGCATGAAGGTATCATCTTGAGTGAATGAGGGTGAAGCAGATGGATTAGGCATGAAGGTATCATCTTGAGTGAATGAAGGTGAAGCAGATGAATTAGGCATGAAGGTATCATCTTGAGTGAATGAAGGTGAAGCAGATGAATTAGGGTTAGGATAAGTGAATGGTGACTGTGTAGGTAAAGTAGGCATGGGTTCTGACATAACTCAAGATTAGAGAAACAAAGTTTTGATGTGGTAAAACGTGATTCTTCTTTATCAGAGGCTCTCTCCAGGCTCTGATACCACTTGTTAGGATCTGGTACTAGATAGATCTTCTAGCCTTTGTGGTTGTATAGTACTTATGTAATCACAAGCACATACGTGAGAGACTCTAGCAAATGTTTAGGCGGAAACTAAACAATTCAATAAAGAAGAACAACTGTATGAACAACGATCCTCTATGGATCTTTCTATTGATAATAAATTGTTTTTCTAATTTTCAATCGATACCAATCCCTAATGCTAAAGGTTTCTTTTATAGAGAAGAAACCCTAAATTGGTCAACAAGAAAACTAAAATCTCGTAAGAGATATACATCAATATCAATCTCTTCCTAATTTATCTCATTCCTATATTAATGAGATAATACTAGAATATAACTATAATTCCTTAATTACATTAATTACGTCTATAAATAACAATCAGCAGATTCTATCTCTGTCAGCAGGAACGAGAACATGACCAGCAGAAACATAATCAGCAGATTCTATCTCTGTCAGCAGGAACGAGAACATGACCAGCAGAAACATAATCAGCAGGAACGTTACTTGAACTACCAGCAGAAGCGAACATCTCTAACAGCAGAAACGACACTTAGTCGTTTTCAATAAGTTCCAACACATATAATACCTTCAATTGAGGTATTATCATAAATAAGTTCCGGTGAACTTGTAAAGTTCCCAAATTGAACCAAAGATTTTAAAACTTGTCATTTGTGTCACTTACGAAATACGGCTCACCTTAAGAAGAAATTTTTAAGAGCTACCGTGAATGTAACAACCCCAAAATCAGGTAGCAGCGGAATGGTAACAATGGGGTGCTACGTCAAAGTACAAAAATCAAGATATAGAAAACGACCTTAAATGGACGTTAAAAATAAGATTCATTCAATGTCATTACAAAAGATCAGAGTTTTCACGTTAGGTCCCATAGTTTTGATAAAAAGACATTAAGATTTTATAAGACAAAAGTTTCATTAAATTTAAGAAATCAGAATCCCTCTAATAGATATCCGTCACAGCTCTCATCCAAGCTTATGCCTCAGCACCTGAGATTAAAACATGCTAAAACGTCAACAAAATTGTTGAGTGAATTCATAAGTTTATCAGGAAATAGCGTGGACCACAAGATCGAAGTAATAGTAGACTATGAAACACATTCAATAGTCTAAAACATGTCTTATTGCCCTAAGCTCATGACACCGAACCTTAACGTAATAAACTATAATCAAACCAGTACTCGAGGTTTGTGCCCTAACACGGATACAAATGTTACAAAAACATCCTACGAATTTTCTCAATACAGATGTTGCCAAACATCCTACGAATTTTCTTCAAATGTTAAATGCGTCAATGGTCAACTAGAAACCACAGCCTAGACGGGGATGGTTAGTCCCGATAGATCTATCCATAACACAAGTGTATACCCACAGGTAATTAATGGTTCATGATAAAAGGTGGACTTAAATGGGCAATAAACATTATAAAACAGTAAGTTTAGGCAATAATGTAATCAGGAAATAGCATACAGTTTTGAAAACACTTGTGTCCAAAGAAATCAAGCATGTAATCTCCCCCGTATTTAATAAAGCAAGTAGTAGAAAAAGGGGCTACGAACTCACCTTGAGTGAATGGTAATCAACAAGTATTCACAATAGAAAAATGCGTCACGAAGGAATCCGAAGGCAACCTAATCCAATATAGGTCGTATAAGTACTAAACACTTTGATTATTTATAGGTCGTATAGCTCATCATACTATCGTTCGGGCTATCATAATTAAGAGGTCATGTAGTGAACGTATGAGGAGCTAGGACACTTTAAATCGTAAATCCAACAACTCGTCGATACGCCACCCCGAAGAGGCCTCATTATGAAACTCCCTAGTAATATAGCACTTTGCTTAATACCACATATAGGTCTATATAGTTCAATCACCATCTAATTGTTTTGGTAAAATTGTGTTTAATAAGTAAAAACGTTTATAATTACCGTTTTAGTAAAACTGGCGTAACTTTCGCGTTTTAAGCCCGATTTTGACGTTTCTTATGCCCACGCTTTCGTATTAGGACGAGTTATCATAATTTGACATTTTCATATTTTTGACCCTCTGATGAACAGTACTTTTTACTGTTCACACCAGTTATAAAGTTATTTTTATAGTTTTAATTATCGTAAAACCCGTAAACGTCATATTTTATTCGTTATAGCTCCGTTTTTAGTGATTCTTTCGAGCACGTTCTCGTAATTGAAAGTTCTACTTATTTATGAGGTTTAAAAAAATAATTATTTCTGTCATGAACAGTAACTTTTATAAAAATAGTTTTATAAAAGTATTAATTGTCGTAAACTCGCGAAATTCATAACTCGTTCGTTATTAATTGAAAAATTACGATTCTTATCATTTTGGAATCCTAAAAATATGTATAATTTGTTAAAAATACCAAACTTGCTGTTTGAATAATTTTTATGAAAAGTTTTTATAAAAATTCTTTTACAAATCCGTTTATTTATCGTATAACTTGTTTTTGCCGTAACTTTTTCGTTATTAATCCGTTTGACAAGTTTCTTACCTTTTCGGAATCGTCTTGAGATGTATTATCTTATAAAAATATAAAATAAATATATTTTTATACACTTTTTGGACAGAATGTTTGATTGACTTTACTAAGTATATATATAACTTTGTTTTTATACTTTTCTACTTTTGTAATCTACCACAAGTCTCATATTTCATATATGTCATATATGTTATGTTGGAACAAATTACAAACGACTAAGTGTCGTTTCTGCTGTTAGACATATTCGTTTCTGCTGATAGCACTAAGTTGTACTCCCTTCACTTTCATAAGTAACCTTTTTACTGCACGTTTATACTTAGCCATTTATTACATAAAACCATAAGTGTACAAGTGTATTTCTCTAACATGCCTTTTATTTTAAGTGTTCCAAGAAACATGATTAAAAAGTCAAAATCAACATTAATATGTCATTTGCCTTCTTTTACTTGTAACATATAATGTAACTTATAAACCCGAATTAATACATAACATTTTATGCTAACCAAGAGGGGTGGGGGGGTAAAATCACTTATGTGTCCATTTAACATGATGTCATTAACAACATAAGATATATTAAAAAGTGTACAAATAAGATTGACAACAAGTAAAAACTCCTTTTTCATGTTAAAAATCCTGAAAATGGTGATTCAAGCTATAATTAAATAAATATGCATATTAATGCTATATGTACAGATCATAAAGAGTTTCAAGATGACCTTATGGTGAATGAAGAATGAAGACTTAACACAATCAAACCCTTGTTTTAGACTAAAACAAAAGCTTGCCCAATATTGAACCCTAGTTTTCCAAGTGGAAAACCCTAACTTCTCTGTTTCTTGATTAATGCTTGAAAATGGTTAGCCAATACTGGAAACTTCATAGAATTCTTATTATGATGTGATAGGTGTGTAAAGGTTGTATAAAATTTGTGTATGGATTTATTATAAAGAGGATTTTTGAGCCGTGGGCTTGAAGAGCAAAAGAAGAAAGAATTTGATTTTTAGTGAAGTGTATTATCTTGTATGTGTTTCCTATCTCTAGTAAGCATGGTATATATGCAAGTCCTTGGTCAAAAGATTGCAATTATTTAGGTCTTAGGACAACTTCAAGTCTTTAGAAGAAAAATAGTCAAAAGAGAACAAGTTATGGCTTGGTTTAATTAGCTAGGAGATGTACAAAGCCACTTGAAAGATTTTTCCTATATTTCTTGTATAAATTGCAAAAATTTCGTCCTATGTATGATATACATGACATATTTTTGTAACTTTTATGTATTGGGTTTAAATGTGGGTATTTGTTGAAGCGTAGAAAAGTTTTGGCAGTTCCGGGTATACCTAAACGTATTTTATTGTGAAACGTAATCATTTTACGCAACCAATAAAAATAAAATGAACAAAGATAATAATTATCCCTCAAAATAATGAATTAACTCTTGCTTGATGTAACATTTAATTGTTTGATGCCGTTACATTGAACGCTAATTTTTAGCCTACGCGATTTAGCTTAACGTTTACGATTTAAAACAAACGTGTACAATACAAAAGATACATAATAGATTTATCGACGTCGTCAATGACTTTAAAACACAGGTATTATACTAACAAACATGTAAAAGCAAGCGTTAGGACAAAACCGATCACTGTTTCAAAACCTCATGTCATCACTAAGAACGATGTAAATTCCAAAACAAATGGTTTCTCTCCTAAATACATTAAAAGCACTACTAGGACTAGAAGATCGTAGCCTAGGAACAATCCTAAGAATGATTAGGTTCCTTTTAAGTCTAAGAGTAGTTGCCTCTCGAATAAGTTAGAGAAAATAGAAGAAAACCGTAGGAGTTTACAGTCTTCTAACTATCCGGACCATACGTCATCTGAATGTGATAACATTAAGCTTGCAATTCGAAAGGAAAAATCTGAGGTTATTTGTGTTACATGTAAGCAATGTCTAATTACTACTAATCATGATGAATGTGTGCTTCAGTATGTGAATGGATTGAAATCTAGAACAATAAATTAAAGTGCTAATGTTTCAAAAACTAAAAATCAAAAGAAACAAAAGCCAACGGTTTGGAAACTAAAAAGGTAGGGTCCAAAGAAAGACTTGCTTCACCTAAGTCTAGTACACCTAGATCTTGCCTTAGGTGGTCACCAACTGGAAGAATGTTTGACCTTAAAGGAAAGATAATTGCAACCAGTAAATCTGAGTGTCAATTTGACTGCTTTAAAGGTGATAATGCATGTATTTCTAATCCTCAGGAACCGATCAGTAAACGGTTTCCAAGTTCAACATTCTCTATGATAGGTTGTCAAAATTGGTTTTTGATACCCTGCTAAATCTAATTCTTTTCGAGTATAAACTGAAGACAAAGAAGATCAGAAGACAATGAAGTGACTCTTGATGAGCTTTCAGCAATGGCTTATGTTTAATACAGTACAAAACCCGGACCACAAAGAAAAGGGAAGGTGTACGCTTCAGTGCCTTTACCTTAACATAGAATAGAAATCTTCTTGTTTTCACATCAGTAGAAAGATAGTCTTGACGTCGATGCTAGAGTTGAAAGTCTATTCGGTCATTGTTTGACGAATAATCAAATGGAGAAACACGTTGTTTCAAGTCTCCGCTGTTACTACTGCTGAAGCATCCATAAACTCAACAACAACAAGAGTTCAACTTTAACTACTTCAACTCTAGCAACAAGTATACTGAGCTGATGGAAACTCGACTTGAAATATATTTGATCTTTCTCATTATTGATTTATAAATTGTTATCATAAAAACAAAAATAAAAAATATAACCAGTAAAAGCAAAATACAAAATCAGAAAATTTTCAAACATAACAAAAAATAATCTTCTCCGACATGTCTCTCGACAATCGATAACAATTGCGCACTTAAGAAATTTTGATTAATAAATAACACAGGTTGCATAAATGAAGTATTGAGCTAGAGTTGTAAAATGCTTTACAAAACATGTCCTTTCAACTTTTTCTCTCGACTTTTTTAAGTCAATTCAGCTTAGACTCGGTCTTCAAGAAAGGAAAATGTTCATTTATGTACATTATCCTAAACAACTGAAGTCATATCTTTTTCGGTCTTGAAGCAAAGTCATATAAACATTCAAAGTTTTTGAATTCTCAAGAGCAGTACTAAGGAAAATGATGGTAAATAAGACATATCTCAGATACTTTATCGCCGTTGATCATAATTATTTCAAGATCTTTCAAAAGCAAATTTCAAAATCTTTCCAAACTTGTGTGCTCGACAAAACTCCCACTCCAAGTTTTCCTCTCTATTCTATAATAAAGGGAGTATAATAATATGTTCATTCAGCATGCACTCCTTTCTCCCAAGGACATCGTTACGCTCTTGAATTCCGGACATTAACACTTATGTCATTTTAATTCACTAATTGTCAACAATTGGTAAAACACATATGCAATTTTGAGGGGGAGAATAGTATTAAAAGGTGATCAAATATGAGATATAATAACGGATACGATCTTCAATCAATAAGTAGCGTTTCCCAAACCTCGACATGTGAAATCTCTTTCATAACTAGTGGTCATATGTCTTGTAGGGGAAGCTTTTTGGTAACATCTAAGAAACACACAACGTGTCCTGAATGATTTCTATCTAACACGTTGAATAGATTTCTTTTACTAATCAAACATGGTTTTAATGGTACTTTTAAGGCAATACTCCAAAGCACCGACACACGTTGATTGATTTTTCAAATGGTTTTATGGATCTTCATGGCAATACCCAAAGACCGACCAACTGTTATTTCTTAAGGAGTCATAAGGCGGTTAAGGTTAGGTATCTTTGTTCCATGATCCAGCCAAAACCAGAGGGATCTAACCAAGGACATTCTATTAGATAGAGTAAAAGTCCTTAGGTATGATTGAAAAATGAGTAAAGTGAGATCGGGAATAATGTTATCCAAGGCATGAGTTATCATCAGAACAAACCTAACAAGGTGATAATGAGGACGCGTTGGTTTAACATTGAAGGGGTTAACGAATTAAAAAGAAATTTAAGGATAAAGGGTGTAAAGAAAGAAGCCCTCCATACAACTTTAGGCAGAAACCGGGTCAATGCATAATCTACCGGTAATCACAATGATGATTCTGGTATTGAAGACAAGTCATCATAGACTCAGTGATGCAAAGCACAACTCATCCCATCTACTCAGGCTTCTCTCAAAAGAAGTTTGTTTCATTTCTCATAAAGATCAACACGCTTCTATCAACTTTCTTACTCCGAGATCGTAGATATTGAAAAGGTGGCAGTCCGCTCCAGCCTCAGATTACCAAATAACAAATGTGTACTTATAGAGTCTAGAGCCAACGAGATCCATCAAAAATCTCATTAGGACACTATTCTAATCTACACCTGTTTTTCATACACTGTGAAAACAAATAAAATTATAAGAGTCCTACGCATTATCCTTGTGATAATTGCTAGAACATTCAGAGTGATACTCTTTAGTACTCCCAATGATGAATGGAAATACTTCCAGAATCAACATCAAACAACTCTACGGTAGGTGACTTGCGAAATTCTAAATGAATCAAGCTTGTGTCAACTGGATATTGATTTTGGTCCAATATATGAATTGAAGACTTAATCAAAAAGATAGTAATTATCTGATTCACTCTTATCGTGCTGTCTGCTTTGAGACATTCCGGTAATGAGAACAAGCAAGTACGGTGAATATAATGCATATGTGTTAGATGATCCAACACTTCGAGCTGGAAATCCTGTCAAGGAGATTCTTCTTAAATTGAATCCACCTGATCACAGGTATAATATTCTATACTGTAAAAAGGTCCTCACGAAACTGGAGGTTAATGTAACCGAACTATGACAAATGACAAAGCCATATTCGTCTATATCTGCTGTTTATCACTAACATAAATTTTTAGGTAAAAAGTAAAGGCATTACAACCTCATCACAGAAAGAGTCAAGATTCACCACCTCATGCTCAATAGACAAAGATAAATACATGATGAAAGCTCAAGTACATGTGTCAAAGTCTTCCGCAATCTCTGATGTACAAGCACTTCCTCAAAAGAACATTATCGACAAGATTGCCAGGTGATAACAAAGACATATCTATCAAGTAGATCAAGTACTACTCCTTCCATTATGTGGTACAATTAATCATGTTAAAGAAAATGTTAAGGGAGATTGTTAGCAAGTTTTCAAGACCGTGAGCATGAGGGTGGAGACACAAGATCGCAAGGCGGAATAAGATCAAGGATGAAGATTTTAAGATCTCAGTAGTCAAGACAAATCAAGGCCAAAGACCACGATATCAGTATTTTGTCAAAGAATATCAAGTTAAAGTTTAAGATCCAAGATCACTAGCATGAAGAAGGATCTTCAAAAGAATTCCCAAGAACACAAGGCTCCAAGACTCAAGACTTCACAAGAAGTGATCCAAAATTCAATGACCACCCCTTAGGGGGAGATTATTAGCCGTGTTTTTATGTAAAGTGATGGTCATTATTATTCCCGAGCCTTGTATAGGAAAACGTAGTTTACGGGAGTGTCTTTTAAGCTAATTGGGCCTAGGTGTCAGGCTAAAGCCCATGTAAACGACCCATAAGAGCCTAAACAAACCAACTAGGGTTCCTACTCACTTTGTACTATAAATACCCTTCACCTTCTATGGTGAAGGGTGTTGCTTCTCATTTTCTCTCTTAGTGAAGTTATCATTTTTTCTCTCATTTTCTACCTTCCTCTTTCTCTCTCTAAACTTCTCTCCCTCTCTCTCTAAAACTCATCTCTTATTTCGTGTATGATGTATGTGAAATGAAGGCTAACTGGCTTGTTTGCTCTGTTGTTATTGTTTGTGCCGTGGTTCCTTCATGGGACCCCTCTTGTCTTTGTTTGTGTTTCTCGTGTGGCTAATGCCCCTTTGTGTGTATGCTTGTTTTTGATGTTTCTTTAGGCTTGTATGCTTGTTTGTTGCTTGTTTTCCCATTTGATTATGTTTTTGCTATTGTACCTTATGCGTTTTTCTCTTGTCCTTTTATGTGCTCATGTTGTGCCATTTGCTCGTTTGGTTGTTTGCTCGTCTAGTTGTTTGCTCGTCTTCCTCGTGTTTTTGATGTTGTTTACTTGCTTGCCTGCTTGTTCTCCGTTTTATGTTTCGGTCGATTCCTTACCTTTGCTTTTGCCTTGTTTTCGTTCTCTTTGCTTTGCAACACCCTTATGCACACGAACACTGGCCGGATGTCCCTTGGAAGCAGTCTCTTTATTTTCGGGTTTATCCTGGAGGAAGGGGTAGGATCTGTCTACATTTCACCTCCCCCATACCTCGCTCCGATAGGATTGGGTATTGTTGTTGTTGTTGTTGTAGAACATAGATCTTAGTTAAGCCGTTACTTTCCCCGTCATGTATATATACGCGTTACACAAAAGGTAAGAAGTTAGAACACTTGATTCTTATGGTCGTTTGACAGATCGAATAACAGTCCTTTGAGAAGTAACATACTCTTTTGTACAATATGATGAGATACGTCGAGTCCTTTCTATTGGTTGAAACATGTACGAGTCCCGCTGATGAAATGTTGTACTGCATATAGAATTTAAAACTCTTATGTTATTTACTATGTATAGGTCTTCATAGTAAGGTAATTATTCATCAAGAATTTTGGTGAAAAGAGAAGGTTACATTTGAGTTCTAGCCCTTGTAGGGCACTACCATTTGAGTTTCGTTATTTGTGTGACTCTAACTTAAAATTAGTTTTCCTATATATATTCATAGCTTCAGACTTTTTCATTTTAATTTTCAGTTAGTTAAGGGAGAACCTCCAGTTCCTGAATCAAGTGACAGAGTTTGATGTTGTGGAAGAAGCACAAATGACGACCGGGGTATTTCCTTGATAAATCGAACATGCTCCTGTTATGGATCAATCTTATTGGTTTTAGTATCTAATGATGATGATTACGAATGACTTTATTTTGAGGGATTCGTGTACTGTTTGATGGTTTTTAGTAACTTGTGTTTGATACCTTTTGATAATTTGCGAGTGTATAAACTGACATGCTATAAAATATAAACTATTGCTGGATTTTTTTCCTCATATAGTATAAATAGTGCCTTAATTATGGGGTTGTGACATTACTCGAATCTGTTAACTGATTTTGATAATAAAAAGGAACATAAATTGACTACTAGTGTGAAGGATTAAGATAAATCGTTTAGGGATATAATTGTTTGTTAAAACCTATTTAATATAGGCCCTAAACATAAATTTTCTTTAATTAGGAATATTATTTGCTTATTTTCTGGGTTCATGAATCATTTCATTGAAAGTTATTTGAAAACCAAGTATTAAGAGACATTTTGGGATTGCTTATTTTTCCTGTTCAACTAAGTGTTTGATTAGACACAACAACAACAATATCCAATCCGTTGCGGGGTATGGAAAGGTGAAATGTAAATAGACCGTACTGCTACCCTAATTAAGGTAGACAAACTGAACTTATTTCGAAATGTTTATTTGAGATAAAAAAACTAAAAGTATAGTACTACTTTAGTTCGTATCCAACCTAAGGGGGTGTTTGTGTTAGCTTATTTACTTGATTTTTGAGCTTTAGTTAATTTTGAAAAGCTCGTCAGGCCATTTTTGTTAGCTTATCACCTTATCAAGTTGAGCTCATGACATTTATTAGGTCACAAGCTCAACTTGATAATCTTAAAAGCCAAACCAATTGACCATGTGAGTTGCTCAAATTTTACATAAGCTCATACGCACACTAAATACGCGAACTCAAACATCCTTTAAAACTCTACATATATTTGGATTTTATTAGAATTTTGTATAACAAAAGAAGCTAATCCAAAAACCATTTCATATTTTGCCTATATATAAACTTTTAAGAGCACGCGTTGTGGTAACAACAAAGTAATAAAAAGGTGTTGCACATCAGCAGAATCCATTATTAGCATAGTGGTATCACTGAATACTGGGACAAGTACAATTTTTTTTAAAGTTGATATGATTACTTTGGCTATAAAATTGGGGCCGATATATAACCTTGTAATGTTAAAATGTTTTTCCTTTGTTGAGTGAGTTCTCTCTAATCTGCTTCTTTGACCGAAACACAAACATAAAAAATAAGCAATCCCAAATGATGACGTATAATGGGTACGACAGGCTTCTGGGCCTGAGCCGTACCATTACACATGGGCCTCATCCTAAACAGATAACAAGCATGATAGGCCGAAACTAAGCCAAGGACCACACTAGCACGGTCCAGATGCGACAAGGCGGACGCGGATCGGTTACAAGCCACTTCCGTAGGCTCTCCGTGGACCAACTAGCGTCTGCGGAAGGGGATCCGCGTCTACTGGTCACGATTTCCGTGGACCCTTGCCCGACGAGGGTCCCACTCCGGGCACTACAATTGTAGGCGAAATACTAGGAAACCCTAGTACTTAACCCCCTATAAATATGGGTCCTCTGACACACCAAAAGGTAAAATTCTCTGACTCCTCCAAATACACGCACATACTTCTGACAACATGATTTTTTACTCTCGCGTCGAAGTCTAATCGTAGGGACCGTCCTCATGATAAGTCTAACGGTTTACTTTTATTGTGCAGGAAATCATCCTAATCACTTGGTTTAGTGCAAGATCCAGCCCAAAGTGAGCTTGAAGGTTCGACCCAATAAGCGATCTTAACCCATCTCATATCCGTAACATATTTTATACTAACAAGTTGGCGCCATCCGTGGGACGCATACACGACTACGTTTCCTAAAATACTTACCATGAGTGGACCAGCGGAGCTTAATCTCACCCCACCCACGCCCGCCGAGCGAAACACAGTGGGAAGAGAGAAAGAGCAAACCTTAAAAAATCCAGATAGGCCCGCGTCCAACGCAGCCCTTCGGGAATACTGTGAAAAACATTATCATCAGCTGTTGCCAATAATAGCTAAAAAAGTTCACAATGAGAAAGTGCAACAAGAAAAACTGAAAGAAGTAAAAGCTCGACTTAACTTCAAAGGGTGTTCAAGAAGAAATTCAAAGATCCAAGAAATGTCGCAATACTCTGAATCTAGAACACCAAACAGAAGAGGAGATCTAAGAAGAAGGTTAAAGTCTAGACGCTCCAGCACCGTGTCTAGAAGTCCAGAACTAACCAGTGTCTTCTCCAGGATACGGTAAGACAGATCCACATCACTTAGGAACAAGCGGAGAGATAAAATAAGAAGGGAAGAAGATGTATTCTATAGGTTGGGGGTGGAGGAAGAAGTGTGTCCGCACACTCAGAAAGCCGCTACCAGGCTTTCTGTCCACGGAAAACGAAGCCGCTCTCAGAAAGTGAAGACAATGAAGGGGGACATTGGAAGTCAAAGTCGAGAAAATAGAAGTCAAGCATCGAAGAGGAAGATCTATATCAACCATGGACATACGAGGAAGCAGATCCCTTCACCCCTCGAATCCGCTACTTCGAACTCTCCCACAAAAGAGCGAATTGCCTCCAACAACGTCAACACCTATGACGAAAGGAGTGATCTCAGAAGACCACTTGAAAATCTTCAGCAGCTGCAAAAGTGAGGCTCTGGGACTGCCGAATAGTGTTTACTTGTTGAATTTACAATATGGGTCTGCAGGTATGGCTTGACGGCTACCCTCGGTGGTCCATAGTTAGCTATGATGATTTTGAAAAAGGCATTCCTAGCGAAACTACCCGTCACCAAAGAAGTGCACAAGGATCCGATAGAGGTTACACCACATCAAGATGATTGAGACGGGGAATCCACGGATGATTTCGTGCAAAGTTTAAAAGTGAAAGCAAGCATCTCAAAGGAGCCCAGAATGAGAGAAATCTCCGATCAGCACGTAGAAATCACCATCGGAGCTCTATCAGACGCTTAACGCACTGATTCACATTTAAGTCAGTAGACAGATGATAAAGGAAACCACATCGTACCTTTCCGGGAGAGGTGGCTACCCAATCAAGCACGGAAGAAAGCACCCTTGTGACATGGAAGCAACAAGAGTAGGGAGAAAACAACCTTATTGACCCGAAGGGGAGACAATTCAGGAAACGAAGAGTCGGGAAAAGAGAGTGAACCCAATTCCACTTCTCACAAAATTACTAGATAGAAAATCTTTGCTCAAAGACAAAGGCAAATTCAAAAGATCGCCCCAATGACTACACTGTAGGAAAAAAAAACGGGAAACAGCAATAAGTTTTGTGAATTTCATGGAGAAGTAGGGCATAACACTGACGAGTACATGCATCTAAAAAGGCAAATTGAGGAATTAATCAAGAATGGAAAATTTTCTCACGTAATCAAAGAGCTTAAAACAATGGTACGGAAAGGATCAGCAACAAGATACAAAAAGGGGAAGGGGAAACATTCAGAACGGACGCCTCTATCATCTAGATGGCTTTAGCCATGCAAAGAGTTCAGACAGAAAAATTACGCAAAGCTTTCTCCCCAAGTCTTCGCAAAATTTCGTTCCACCTTAGGCGTTTAAGATGTGCGGAAAGGCCTCATGATTACTTGAAGTGAACTAAGGAGGACACTTCAACCATCGAATAAAGTAGATGGGGATGGTTCAGAGGATATATATGAAACAATGCTTTAATAGGGCTCGTCCATAAGTAAAAAACCCGATGTTTTAGCTAATCACCCTTATAGCTTAAGTGGAGAAATATATGGCCCAATGGGACCCCAACTCTGTGCCAGTTAAACATAGGGGAACGCGGAACATTTCACCTCTACATGGATGAATTTCATGGTAGTAAGATCACCGTCTTCTTACAATGGGATCATAGGAAGGTCGGTAGTGAGGAAAATTTAAGCACGTCCCAAAACGACAGTCAACCGAAATGCTAAATTTTCCAATTTCCCCGCCGGAGGGTCCTCCCTCTCTAAGTAGCAGACTCTACTGGATTGCCGGGTCTGCCGGCCAGGCGAAAGCTTCGCCCGATGTCATTCAGGAAGCAGCGGAAATAATCAAAGTAGACATCCATCTGGAATATACAGAACAAACAATTGCAATAGGCTCCACCCTAACAGAGGAAGGAAGAAAGGCATTATGTGACTTACTTAGGCAAAACCTTGACGTATTTGCTTGGAAACCAACAGATATAACAGGGGTTCCGCGACACATAGCGGAACACAGACAAATGTGCGTGAAGGATGCTTACCAGTGAGACAAAAGAAAAGAAGCCAGACATCAGAAAGAAATAAAGCAATACAAGAGGAAGTGGAAAAACTGGTGGACGCCGACATAATGAAAGAAGTCCATTATCATAGTTGGTTATCAAATCTAGTAATGGTGAAAAAATATGATGACAGCTAGAGGATGTACGTAAATTTCAATGATCTAAACAAGGCATGCCCTAAAGACAGTTATCCGCTACCAAAAATAGACTAGAAGGTGGAATCCCTCTGCGGATACCCTTTCCAATGCTTTTTAAATGCATATAAAGGGTATCACCAAATAAAAATGGCCAAAGAGGATGAAGAGAAAACAACGTTCATTACAAACCAAGGAGTATTATGCTATTCTAAAATGCCTTTCGGATCAAAGAATGCCGAAGCAACTTACCAGCGTTTGGTAGATAAGGCATTTCAAAAGCAAATTGGCAGAAACTTGGAAGTATATGTCGACGACTTGGTGATCAAAAGTCGTACAGAGCATTAAATAATAAGGGACATGGAAGAGACATTCAAAACCCTGAGGGAAATAAACATGAAGTTAAACCCAAAGAAATGCACCTTCGGAATAGAGGAAGGCACGTTCCTGGGATACAAAGTGAATACTAAGGGAATAATGGTATGTCCGGACAAAGTAGGAGCCGTTTTAAACCTGCCATCCCTAAAGTGTCTAAAAGACGTACAAAAGTTGAATGGAAAGCTAGCAAGTCTAAGTAGTTCAAATCAGCAGAAAATCAACTGGCGTTCTTTAAAACTATAAAGAAATACGCAAAGAAGGGTTATTTCTAATGGACTGCGGAAGCTGAGGCTGCGGTCAAAGAAACGAAAAAATTGATCGTAGAACTCCCAACATTAACTGCACCAATGGAGAAAGAAGAATTGATTGTGTACCTTACGGCCGTACGAGAGGCCGTAAGGGCAGTTCTAATGACAAAAAGGGAGGCAAAGCAAATGCCAGTCTACTTTGTCAGCCGCGCCTTACAAGATTTAGAGATAAATTACACATCAATGAAAAAGTTGGTGCTAGCTTTAGTATATGCAAGCAAATGGCTAAAAAGATACTTCCAGGCTCATATAATCATTATCATCACGGACCAACTTATCAAGCAGATACTGTCAAGACCAGAGGTTACAAGAAGGCTGCAGAAATGGAGTATTAAGCTAGGTAAATATGACATACAGTACAGACCAAGAACATTAGTCAAGGGACAAATCTTGGTGGATTTCATAGTGGAATGTCTGGAAGACGACCCCGTAGACAGACCCATAAAAACGGAGGAGGAATGATGACATCAAATAACGTCACTTTATTATACCATTTATCCTATCTATTTTGCCCACTTTTATATAATTATTGCATTATTTGGTACTTAATTGCTTTAAAGATGATAAATGCAGTAATTCAGGAGTGTTTTGTGAAGATAAGCTAAAAGGCGCATAATTTGGAGCTAAAACGATAACATTTAAAGATTGCTAAATTTTCACCAATCACCGTATCCAAGTAAAGAGATACGGCGTATCAGCGCCAAGACTTCATAAGAAAACGCATTTGACCAATTCCTAATATGGCGTATTTACTCTGTCTACATACGCCGTATCCATGAAGATAACTATTCAAAGATACAGTAAATCAAGTAAATTGGGAATGATATCAATGATTTATTACGAACGTAGCATGCACTCTAAGGAATCCAGCCCAATACGCCGTATCGACCTTGCTGGATAAGGCATATCGAGTCTTTTTCAGACACTATAAATAGAAGACTTAAAAATGAGTTTTCATTGTGCAATATCATATTCTTTATACCATACTCATTAAAGACGAATTTTAGAAGAAAGATCAGCCACCAAGGTCAACCATTGATCACGAATCCATAGAATACATCATGTAATTTTTACTCTCTTAATCGTTCGATTTTAATGTTTTGATTACCACTTATATAATTACAATGGTTGTGGGCTGATAAACCTCGGGTATTTAGCCCTCTAAGGAAAGTTCATGTTCTGGTTGTTTTAAAATCGATTTTATTTATCGTTGATGTTTAATTATGTTTATCACCTCATATTGTTTTGTGTTTGAATATGAGACCTAATCATTCCTGGATTAGGTGATACGGACAAGTAATATAGATACGGGATAGCTCTCCCTACGTGTTTCATTAATTTACGGACCACATAGTATCACAATAATGTTTTGTATTTGTTTAGAAATACCGGGGCTATGTTAGAACGGTAGGTGACCCGTTTATGTTTCAGCATTATGCTTTTAATTTATGATAACGATTGGAATAGTAGATTACCAGTTATAACACATCGTCTCAACACAATAAGATGGGTAAAGGTCAGTTGGGATAAGGTTTGTTAACAGGATCACAATGCTTTAATTCTCTAAAGTATTATATTATAAATATCAACTACAGGATGCTTAATGCGATGGCGATAATTATGTTAGGATTTAATCGTGTCTAGGTTTAGATGCTGTCCGCCTAAGTTTACGAATGATATGCGCTTCGAGATACAGTAAATATTGTCAAAACACAACAAACCACATTGAACCGATTTATATGGCTAATACTGTTTTCTATCAGTGGCTCTGTATGCTTTTTTGATCTTCTAATGTTTTTTTTCTGTTTATAGGTGTATTGAGATTGGTATTGTTTCCACCAAACAGTTGATAGTCTCTAAGCAATAATTCAGGCTAAAAACCCCCTTTCATTAGACACACGTTACAAGCTATGTTTAACCAGTGTAAATGGTCACTACATTAAAATACTGATCAGAATATACGGATGGATGTTTCACTTTAGTGTTTCGACACCCTACTTACGCGAAAACTCTATTTGGACCGGGTGGTCACATCTGCTGGTTAAAGTGTTGTTCTTAAGTTTGTGGTAAATATAAATTTAAAACTTGATCTAAATATTGACTCACGACAAACATCAGGTTTTGGGCGCCTGGTTGCTGGGTGGGGGAGTGAATTAATTTAACACTTATTACTGCTTCACCATTTGTCTCATATCTAAAATTGTGTTTACCTATTATAGCCTTGTCAAAATAACCTATGCCTATCATCAAAGCTTTGTTCTTTAATTGATATGTGCCTTGTATTCCATGCCTGTTTTTTCAGCTAAGTAGACATTGTATTTCTCTTTTGAGCTTAAGTTGGTGGTGGTTTCCTCTTTTCTTTTGCTCATATTGCTGCAAAGGCTTCTTTCTTGCTTTAAGAGTTGTTAAAATAACTTGGACTTTCTTCAAATACTCAACTTCTCTTGTTACTTCTGCTTGTATTTGTTGAGCATTTGATAATAGCATTCATTCCTTAACTTCCACAGTATGTCGATGCAAACAATGTTGGCTTCTTCTTCTCTTTTTCTTAAAGCTATCTTCTTCCTTAATTCAGTGCATTTACGCTTGAGTCCTTTCTGATACCTTCTCATCATGCTAATTTGATCTTTTCTCTTTCTTGGTTTCTCATGCTCTTATATGATACCTTTACCTTTATCCTGAACCTTAACCTGTGATGGTTGTTGAGAAGAAACTGTTGGTGTAGTTGCTTGCTCCACTTCATGAATAACACAAGCTTTTAGCTTGGGGTTTGTCGCTAGCAGCTGTACCTGTTGTAGCAAGCAATTGATGTTGTCATTGTATTGCTCTGGTTCTTGTACACTTAACCCGTAGTCCTTCGGTTTTGCACTTTTCAAAGCTGCACGTGCTTGACTAAAGTAAGTCTGGTCAACAATAAGTTACATCTTTAGAAGACTTTAGTTTCTACAAACTCATGATAATTCGTTTAACCCATCCACCTCAACACCTTCACGATCATTTCCCTAACCAATTGTGAACATTGACCAGATAAATGTCTTCATTAGCATCAATATCATCAATCCTCCCCTGTTTGGATGCATCCTCTTCACCCAAACCTTCATCTTCAGAGGATTTAATCCTAGCTGACAGACCAACCTTATATAATCTTTTAAGCCTATGAGTTTTTGACCTATTCTTCTTTTCTAGTCTTTTGACCCTCCTTTTCAAACTTGTAATCTCCTGAGCTTGAGCAGTCTTTGTGTTTTCCAGGTCAAGAACTCTTTGTTGCAATTTGGTACAAAATTCCATCAATTCCTTAAGTTTCAGTCTATCCCCTCCACTTTGAAGTGTGTTACCTCTTGCGAGTAATGGATCATTGAAATATTTAGATACATTCTCAGACCTAGTCAGAGCAATTGTATCCCCCATGGTTTCTTGGCGCCTAAGACCACTACCTGAACTAGTTCTTATGGAACTTGGTTCGTTAAGTGTTGCCTTGGATTGGGTCTTATTGATGTTACCCCTATCCTGCTCTGCATCTAAGCTAGTAGCAGTAGTGACAGCCCTTTCCAAACTAAGTCTGGAAAATCACATGGAATAAGAAACTTGCCGGGGTCTCTAAGTTTTTCAGGCAACCTTTTTAGGATAACCGCCAAACAATTCTTATTCATCGGTGTTTTGGCTAAGTCAAACAAATTTTCTTTGTTATTAAGGAGACTTTTAAACATTGAAGCAAATTTCGGCATATATAGAAGAGCATCCACGGAACTAAGCTCGAAGTGTAATTCCCGAAAGATTTCAACAAACTTCGAAGCTAGATTATCATCTTTTTCACGGAGCTTTTGCTTGTTGGCTCTCGAAGGATAAGGTATAGACGGTTTAGGCTTAGGAGGCAAACAACGATCATCAAATGCGCTCTTGATTTGGACTACTGGAGGTTGGATGTTTTCGGTGCTTGGTTGCACCGTATCCTTTGTCACCTCAGGTTCCCGTTCCACCACCTTGGGAAGAGGAGAGAAAGAAGGTGGAATTGGAGGTCCATCATAAGAAATACCGCTTCGGGTGTTAATTGCTTTCAAGTCACCCCTCGGGTTAGCAACGGTGTTGCTAGGAAGTAAACCCGAGCCCGAAGTAGAAGCGGTATTTCTATTTGGAAAAAATACTAGCCTCATATTCTTAAGCTATCGTTTGATTTGACTTGTAGCTGCTTTCATTCCTCATTTCATTCTTGAATGTCTTTATTTTGATTTGCATTGTAGACTGCATTTCATTTCTTAATTCTGATTTTAAATTACTGATATGATTTCTCATGGCTTGCATACTAGCCTCATTCGTTTTCTTAAATTTCTCCAAGTCACTCGAAGTAGTAACTTGAGTTTGAATCGGAGCGGTTTCCTTGATTAATTCCTCTGTTTTGATTGTAACCTTGATTGTACCGGGTTTGATTATTTTGCACATTCGGTTGAGCAAAACCCGGTGGTCGAATTTGGTTAGCTACATTTTGAGGACGGTATCCGGTATTTCCTTGATTATAGTTTACTGCGGCTGCTGAAACATATCCTTGAATATTGTCTTGATAGCCCGAAAAAGTGTTGCCATCGGTGGCAGGACACTGTCGGTAAGAATGAGCACCGCCACAAGTAACACAAGATTCCTCAACAGCTTTTACGGAAGCTGGAGCTGGGGTTACTTGATGTTGTTTAAACATCGCGGTCATGGCACTAGTCACGGCACTGGCTACGGCACTGGCTATCTCTGAAGAATCAACATTACTTGCTTTCACTTGAGAAACAATCGGTTTGTTTCTTGAATTACGAACTTTTGATTTGTTTTCAATAATTTTCAACACATCTTGTGCACTTCTTTCCAAAAGATTGCCACCGGCGGCAGAATTCAAAGAATCTTGATCGGATGGGTTTAAACCATTGTAGAAGGTATCGAGTTGATGCAATTCGGTAAAACCGTGATGTGGGCATGCTCGAAGGAGATCCTTGAAACGGTCCCATGCCTCACTAAACGTTTCCTCAAACTTTTGTTGAAAATTTGAAATTTCATTCCGGAGATTTGTTGTTTTTGAGGGAGGAAAGAAATGGTTAATAAACTTGGACACAAGATCGTCCCAAGTGAGAATAGAACGAGAAGGTTCTTTGTCGAGCCAAATCCGGGCTGGACCATCGATAGAAAATGGAAAAAGCATAAGCTTAATCGATGTCTCGGGCACATCTTTGTACTTCAACGTAGAAGTAATCTTGTTAAAATATCGAATATGAGCATGAGGATCTTCTTTCTCAAAACCGAAGAATTGTTTTGAAGTTACAAGATTGATTAGACTATGCTTGAGCTCGAAATGCTCAGCGGGAATGGGTGGTACTACGATTGCCTCCGCATAACCCTCGGTGGGTGCACGGAGTAATTCCGCCATAGTACGTTGATCGGCCATCGTAACTACGAGAGTCTCTACAAGAGAAAACGGTTCGACTCTTTGTTTAGAACGTCTTCGATTACGACGTTTCGGAATCGTTGAAGTAGGATTCGTAGAAGGTTCACCAACGAATTTTAAAGAAGAGCGAGTTTGCATACACTAAGAACAAAATAAGAGAAAATAAAAAAGAAAAATATTTTTGTAACCGATAATCGAACAAGTGTAAGGTAGCTCTTTAGAAAACGCACAAAGAAGCGGAGGAGCGGGTAAGCGCGAAGCGTTTTAAAAACCTTCTCCTTTCGGGTCGAAGTTCGTAGGATCAACCCTCCTTAAACCTCTCTTAAAGTTTGTAATCTAAAAGTGAGCCGATTTCACAAGTGACACAACGGTTGTTTTTGTTGTTTTTTTAATTTTTTTTGGTTTTTTAAATACTTTAGGAAAAGTATTTTTGGTTTTTTCTAATAAATCTACGAAAATAAATCGAGAAAAATAAAATATTTTTGTATTTTTTAGTTTTATATAAAAGAAAATAATAAAATGATAACTTCACGAGGAAGGGTCTTCAAATACTAATCTTCAAACTTCAATGCGATATTCGATACACACTTCCCCGGCAGCGGCACCAAAAATTGATTTGTCTCCAAATACGTATATAAGGATAATATCAATAATAGTATAGTAATAAGTATTCCTTAAGGATTTAATAAGATTACTTTTATCCAAAGTAAAATTCAAAACCTTCCCGAGTCGTATCCCGACGAAGCGTGAATTGAAAATCGGTTAAGTTCGTGATCGCGTGCTTTGAATGATTTTAAGGATTTTGATTTTGGATTCTAATTCTACTTATGAAAATGCAAAAAACAATTAAAAGAAAGCAAACAACTAAGGCAAATAAGATTTAAAGCTAAAAACGATAACGGGAATCCTAAAACGCGACTAATTACTTAAATTATTAAAATTTAACCCTAAAATTTTTATTTTTATTTTTTATAAGTCCTAAATGATTAAAAATAATTTTAGAAAAAAGAATTATATTTTTTTGACTTTTATTTTATTTATTATGAATTAAAAACACTTTTAAACTAAATAAAATAATAAAAATAGTAAACAAATTTATAAAAATCCAAGAAAATTACTGAAAATACTTTAAGCTATAACTAATCTAAGAAAAATAAGAACTAGAAATAAGCTATGCTAATAAACTGCTAAATAAGCTGGAAAGCAAATAAGCCTAAAACTGCTATAACTTTATAAAAGAAAACTGGCCCAAGGATCTTATGAAAAAGACCCAAGGGCACAATGGTAAGAGTGTGTGTGTGAAGGCAAGGTCGCAGGTTCGAGTCCTGGCCCTTGCTTTTTTTATTTTTTTTTGAATTTTTTTTAAAAAAGCTAACAATAAGCTGACACTAACTAACTTTAATGAAGACACTTTTTTTAGAACCTAAGAATAAGCCAGAAATAAGCAATGCAAAGTCACAGATTACTAAAAAGCCTTCTTTTAACACTAAGCCTAAACTGTTGAGCTTTTTAAAGACTTAATAAGCAAAGGACAACTCAATAAGCTAAAGCAGGCTTATTCCTAAACCTAAAAAGGACTTATGAACACAAATGAGCAAACAAGATAAGATGAGAAGCTCTTAAAAGCTTGAAAACAAAGGACACCTAAAGAGACTAGACATATTTTAAGCTCACTCTAAGACTCAATAAGCTCAATAAAAATAACTAGGAAACCTAAAACAGATTGAAACTCATATAAGGAGAACACAATTAAGCAATTATTAAGGAAATTAGGTACAAAAATAAGCTAAACAAAAGGTTTAAAGAGATGACAGCCTAGGCTATTTGTTTTTTGGTTTTTTGACATTTAAGACAGATTTTAACTTATATTTAAACACTTAATAAGCAAAACTAAATTTAGAAAACTAAAATAGATTAAAACAATAACTTAATTAACAATATCAAACTAAACTTAAGCTGTTAAAACCACTAAATAAGCTAATATCCTAAGCTGAATCAGTCTGCCCCTATCATACTTCGTTTGGCTGATAAGCACTAGGTATAAGCTGGAAACCAAAAACAGATTAAACTCACTATCCAATGAGCTTATATTACAAATTTCAGACCTTTAATCAAGCTTAATCTTAACTAAAAATGCTATTGAAAATTGGACTTGACAGCTTTGAGAATAGATTTGACACTAGACAGATTTTGACTAAAACTTAAGGGACAAGTGCATTCTTAACCCAAACTCAATCTACTGCATAACAAACATGAAATTAACACCAATTAGACACTAATTAAGATCTGAGCAAATAAGCTTTGTTATGAAACCTAAAACACCACATATTCAAACCTTTGGTAAATTAAATCTTAAACTTGAGATCTACACTTTAAAAACAAAATCAAACTAATTTTTAAGCTTAATTTGAGCTTAATAAAACTGACTAAAAGGCAAAAAGCATGCCAGCAGTACTAACTCAAGTTAGTACTGCTAGTGCCAAACACCCCTTTAAATCTTAAAATCAACTTATAAGCTTAAACAGATCCAAATAAGCCTCACTTATAGAAAACAGATTAATAACTAAGCCCATTAAAGACAATTAAGCAAAAATTTAGGGAAGTTAAGCACTGATTCATAAGCTACTAGAATAAGCAGTCTAAACTATTATTTAAGCAATTTTAATGAAAACACACATTAAACTATATTTAAACTAAAGACTAAACATATTAAGAAAATATTAGACATAATAAGCAATAATAAGCAGTAATAAGCAGAATAAGCAAACTACAAAGCAATGATAGAAATTGAGCTACAAAAGTAAAGTGAGTAGTACCTTTTTGTCCTAGCTAAACATGGACTTAATTGCTCTATAGAGCTTAAGTCAACAAGCTCCAGCTTTTCAGAGATAAGCTGGTATTGTCCATAAGCCCATCCCTTTTTGGCTTATCTTCTAAAACAAGCTGAGGTAAGTTTGAGTAATGAGCTTAACCAGTTAAGCTTAAAACAAGCTTAACTAATTAAACGATAGCTTATACAGTAATGAGCTTATTTTGAGCTTATTATCTTAACTAAATCATGATTAAATCATTATAAGTAAAGACATAATTAAAAAAAAACAATTTAAATGAAACTTTTATTAATATCAAAAATAGATTACAAGCTTATAAAAGAGAGAATTACATCAATTTAAAAGACATTTAAGCTAAAATTACAATAAGCTACTAAAATAAGCTACTACTAAAATCCTACCCCCTTTTCCTCCTGTATGAGAACATCTATTTATAGTGTTAAGCATAAGGTTCTAGGAGCATAGGCGCGTCCTAGAGCTTAAATCCTAACCCTTCATTCCATCACCACTCATCTGAGCCCTTGAATCTTGTCCACGTCCCATCATCCAATCGTATAGCATAGGATTGCCAGCGTGTCATTCCATTTACATCATTGCTTGCGTCATGTGTCAGGTGGCAGGCTTCTAGAAGCCCCTTATGTACTGAATGGTTGAGAGGGAATTTACCCTGTGAGCGTTTTGTATAAAAAGAAGGGAAATAGTGAAAGAGTGAAATAGTACTTTTTGTGTTTGACCAATTAAAAAACTTGACTTGGACTTGGTATAATAAGGGTTTGGGCTTAATCTTGGGCTAGGAATGGATAAAAGGGTTTAAATGGTTTTGGATTTTAAACTTATAAAAGGGCTTAAGGTTTTATACATAGCATGTTAATGGGCTGACCCGACATATTAAAATGGGAAAATGGGTTAGCCCATTAAGGGTGTCTATGCCTCCGGCTTCTGTTTTCCGTACTCTGTTCATTCCCGTGCTCGGTTTTGTCCGTTTTGCCTTTGATTTTGTCCTTTTATGCAATATCCGTTACCTGCAAGACACAATTCATAATACAAACGAATACAATGCATTTTTCTATATTTATTGGTCACTATTGGTCTTTTTAGCTCGTTTTATTAGGCAAAAGGTATGTGTATTTAAGCACATACCAGTACACTACTCGTTAAAGTGTTGTTTTAGGTTTGTCGGCTGAATATAAATTTAAAACTTGATAATCAAATATTTGACCATACACGACAGCACATCAAGGAACTTCCGGACCCATGGACACTGTTCACGGACGGATCATCCTGCGTAGATGGTTTCGGAGCTGGTCTGATACTTACAAATCGAAAAGGAGCAGAATTCACGTATGCCCTGAGGTTTAGATTCGGCGCAACCAATAACGAAGCTGAATATGAAGCTTTAATAGCCGGTCTAAGAATCGCAGAACAAATGGGTGTAAAAAATCTCCAAACAAATGTGGACTCCCGTTTAGTAGCTAATCAGGTAAATGGATCCTACATAGCCAAGGAACCTGGCATGATACAATACCTAGAAGAAAACACTCTCCAGCAGCTTCAGAAAATTCTCAATCAAGCAGGTACCCAGAAGTGAAAACAAAAAAGCTGATGCTCTAAGCAAAATCGCATCCACCCGCTTTTCCCATTTAACTAAGCAGGTATTGGTCGAAGAGCTTGAAGAGAAGTCTATAAATGAAGCGGAAGTATTAGCAGTTGTGGAGGAAGAGGGAGACACATAGATGACCCCAATCTATAATTACCTCACGGAAGAAACCCTTCCCGTGGAAAAGGAAAAGGCAAGATCTGTATGATGCAAGTCAGGAAGGTACGTTATAATCAACGTAGTCTTATACAAGAAATCCTATCTTGTACCGCGGCTACGATGCGTGGGGCCATTACAAGCAAATTATGTCGTAAGAGAAATTCATGAGGGATCTTGCAGCATGCATGCCAGAACAAGATCTGTGGTAGCAAAGGCCATACGGACATGATACTACTGGCCGACAATGCATGTGGATGCAAGAAAATTGATAAGAGCATGTCAAGACTGCCAGGTTCACCACCCCGTGCCAAGAAATCCGCAAAACAATTGACTCCCATCATGTCCCCGTAGCCATTTTACAAATGGGGAATAGACATAGCCGGACCCTTCCCAGAGGGACCTGGAAAAGTCAAATTCCTAATAGTAGAAATGGACTACTTTACGAAATGGATTGAAGCAAAGCCTGTCGCAACAATAACAATATCAGGTCAAAAAATTCGTATGGGACAACATAGTCTGCAGGTTTGGTCTGCCAAGGGAAATAATATCTGATACTGAGAAGCAATTTAGAGACAATCCATTCAAAGATTGGTGTGAAAATTTATGCATCTGCCAATGCTTTGCTTCCGTCAAGCATCCACAGGCCAATGGCTTAGTAGAAAGAGTAAACAAAAGTCTAGGGGAGGGAATAAAGGCCTGACTGGATGAAAGGAGCAAGGATTGGATTGAAGAACTTCCACATGTCCTATGGGCACACCACACCATGATCAAGTCAAGTAATAGAGATACGCCATTCTCACTCACGTACAGAATGGAAGCAGTAATCCCAGTAGAATTTGGCATGCCTACCATAAGGACAGCGGAGGTAGACATAATGCAGAATGATGAAGCCTTGGAAATCAACCTTGACCTTTTGGAAGAAAGAAGAGAGCAAGCAGCAATCCGTGAATCAAAGAGCAAGGCAAAAATGGAAAAATATTACAACTCTAAGGTCCACAACACAAGCTTCAAACTTAGAGATCTCATGTACATGATCAATGAAGCTAGCCATTCGAAAGAGAGCGGAAAGCTTAGCCCTAAGTGGGAAGGACCATATGAAGTAACAGAAACACTAGGCAATGGAGCGTACAAGCTCATGGACCACAATGGAAAGCTCCTTACGTGAACTTGGAACATCCGTAACCTTAAGAGATGTTACATCCATGAAATGTAAGCACCCTTCCTACGCAAGCTTTGCAGTAGAAGGGGCATTATTTGAATTTCTTTTTTCTATCATGTAATGTCTTGTGAAGCCTAGATACCTTCACAAGTTATTTAAAACTTTATCTTTTCTTTTACATAAAGTTATTTACATATGATATGATTGGTAAGACGCGCACGCAAAAGGGCATAACCCCACAAGAACAAGTTATTATTCTGCATAATACAAGGTGTGGAAAACTAGAAGGGGGGGGGGGTTAAATAGTTTGCCGCTTTTTAATTTAAGGTTTATGTTTGTTTGTAAAATTTAGATTCGACTTTATGTGATTTCAACACTTGCACAATATGATCAATATACTTATCTAAACAATCAATAGAATGATATGAGAAAGTAATGTAAGACAAGAGATAAGAGTAAGAACAATCAAACCACATTGCGAGGATTTATAGTGGTTCGGTAATGAAGCACCTCTTTGCCCTACTCCACTCCCCGAGCACCAAACTCGAGAGTTTTCTTCACTATGTCAACAAGCTCCCTTTAGGCGGAGAAAACCGTACACAACGTTGCTTATATCAATTTCCGACACTAAGCTAGATGTCGAGTTCTAATCTGTTGGATCGTTTACTGAATAGATCTTAACCTTTAACTTGTAAAGGGTTTGTTCCTTTAGATAATTCTAAAGCAAAAATAATGAAACACTAATTTGAACACTATTGATTATGCGGAAACTAATCAATAATGCTAAGAAGAATAGTATTAAGAATCACAAAAGAACCTTATATTATAACTTGAATCTGCCTAGGTTACATATTACAAAACTATGATTGCTAATCGATCTCTATTGATCTGTATAGAACTATATCGAACTATATCTACTAACTATGCCTATGGTTCCTTTTATAGACTAAGGAAATCCTAATGGGCTTTACAAAACGCGTACAAAGATCATGCATATCATTTCCTAAGATATCTCATGCATATCTCATAAGCAGTACTAATACAATACACTAGCAGTACTAATACTAACTAACAGTACTAACTATTACTCGCAGTACTAATATTGTACTGGAAGTACTAACTATAAAGCTAGCAGTACTAAAGACTTTTTGACTTAATTTCTCAATTTCATTAACCAACATTAAAACTATTCCACGAAGCAGTCTATTAATCTTGAGTCAGCAATATTAACTTGTAAAAGCTTTAGAATCCCAACAATCCTCCCCTAAACTTATGATTTACTCTCAAATCCCAAGTTTCTTCTGGATTAGATCTTCTTCTATGATTGAGGATTCTTTCAAACACTTTACTGCTTCTCTTCAATCTGTGATCTTGTAAACTTGATTAGCTCAAATGCCATGGTGCTTTCTTCTTCAGCTTGCAGCTTTAAGTTTATCATCTTCTCCAATATTTCCTTTTGAGTGGGTACTTTTTCTTAACAAACATGTTGATCTCCATAGGAGTATAATTCAAAAACACTGAATGAACTCCTGAGTTTTCATATAATCTCCATCTTAGTAACTTCCAACTCTCTTGGTTCTTTCATATCTTATCTTGCTCATCTGGATCAAACATCATCCTCAAATCTCCCCAAAGTATTAATTCCTTTTCTTCTAGAGAATGATCTTCAAATCTTTCTTGAACCAATTTGTATAAAACCTTCAGGTCATCTCTATCAAGTCTTATGAATAAAGACTTTGTACCTCCATGAAAGCTTACAGTTCCATCTGCTCTTGTTAACTTGTATACTTCCATATCTTTCATTTCCATTCAACCAAGTAGCTGATACTCCCAATTAACTATAGGGTATCTGACAGAGAGATATTCTGGAGTCACAGATTCTTCTTCATCTTTAAGAACTGATAACCACATTCTTAAATCTTCTTTTTCTTGTTCAAAATCATCATTTCTTTTTCTTTCTTCTGTCTCTTTGAGTTGTCTTCAATTTGTTTGTCACTTGCTCTTCTACTTGCAAGTGTTTTTCTTCTTGTTCCAACAGCTTTCTTTTCACTCATTACTGGGTCAGATTTTACATCTTCTTTTTCAACCTTCTCTTCTTCCACTGTCTTTGAAGTTTCTCTTTTACTTGGTTTAGAAGACCCTTTTTCAACTTCAGACTCTATAGGAATAAAAGTATTGACATGATCCCATACCCTTTCAAAAATTGGTCTGATGTCATTATAGTTCATTCTCTTGAAGTAGCTTTCCTTGTAACCTCCTTGGTTCTTCAAGTATGTTATCATATTCCTTCTTACTTGAGCTATTGACACAAGTTTAATTTTCAAAGCCTAATATCTTAGTACACTTGGATCATTCCAGTCAATCCCTTTAGATTAAGTAGCTTCTGTAGGGACTTGTTGTCTTTCATCCAGTTGTCTTTGCAATTCCTAAGCTGCTTCCATATTTAGTCTTTCTTCTTCTTCTTGTAAAGCTCTTGCTTCCTGTTCTGCATTAAATCTGTCTCTTTCTTCTTCTTCCATCTTCCTAGCTAACTCCTCATCCATACTCAACTGCACTTGAGTTCTTTTCTTAACCTTCTTTGGAGTAGCAGGTTCATCCATTATAGGCTTTTCTTTATCTTTGGCTTTCCTTCTTGTATACACATGAGCTTCAGCAGTACTAACCTTTGTAACTTTTGGAGGACTAGCAGTACTAATCTCCATCTTACCTTTCTCACCACTTCCATGTTCTTCAATAATTTCAGTGGGAGTCTCTTCTTGTACAATTACTTTAGTTTCATCACTGGGCTTCTTAAGAACTTCCTCTTCCTGTGGAATCCAAGAAATACCTTCATCTTGTACTAGAGAAATTGTTGGATCTTCATCAATTTGAGAAATCTTCCTCCCCTATTTAGAAAATCCTCTGCAATCTCTTCATCATCAGAAAGAACAATCTTTGCCTTTCTCCTAGCCTTGACAGACTTCAGCTTATAGTCTAGTTTCTTTACTCTAAGTACTAACTTGGTGAGAGCAATACTTTAAGTCTTCTTTGTCTACTGCAAGTCCTTCTCCAATCCATCAATCCTGTCATTCAATTTGTTAACCAAAACCGTCAAATCATGTTGTTGCATGCTACCCTCAGCACTTCCATGTGAGTGAACAACATGGAGAGGTGAATCATGGGGCATAGAAGTAGTCTCCTCTGCCTCATGGGTGGGTTGAATTGGTTCTAGTGAAGGGGATGGTGGAGTGGGTTGTGGAGATAATAATGGTGAATATGTGATCCTTGAGGGTGATTGCTCTTCATCATGTGCTTGTACCAACATACTCTCAAACAATGGTGTGACTACCCCAGAATACCCCTTAGAGGCTCTCCTCATATTACTAAACAGTTTACTTGTCAGAGTAGGAGTGGGATTGGTTCTAGTATGAGGCAAAAGTAACCTTTGTTGTTTGTTAAGAAGAAGTTGAATAAACCTGGGATACAATAAGAATTTGTGTGGGCTATCCAAGTTCTTAATCATAGCTTCAAAGATGAATTTGGAAAAGTTAAACCTCCTGCTTGTAGCTAGACAGATGATTGCTGTAGCAATGTTGCTACTGAATTGATCCCATGCTGTCTTCTTGGAGCTCAGACAATGTAGAATTGTGTGGATAAAGAACTTCTATTAGGATGAAAAATGTCCTTTAAAGAATGTAAGGCTTTCAGAATTAGTCACATACCCCATATGAGCTAATTGCTCAAATATTTCTTCATTGGAGAGTGAAGAAATGCCTTCTGCATCTTCTAACTTCAAATGTATTCTCAAAGAAGCTTTAGTGATGAGCTGTTCATGTCTATCAATAGTTGCAAAAATTGCTTGAAGTCCTTCCTTAGTAGTGCTCAAAATAGCAGTTTCCCAAAATTGTTCAATAAGGGACACAAAAAGAATGGGATTTTCAGTAAGGGCATAGTAGATATGGCTTGAAGTAAGAAAATATATGATTTCATCAAAACCCTCACTGCTTTTAGATTTAACCAAATATACGACCATATTATGCTTGTCGTAAAATTCTAACTGTGCCATTTGATGAATGAGAATATGAGTAAAGATGTTGGATTAGTTCGTGTGATAAAGTATAATGGTCTAGTAAAGTGAATTGAATTATGAGTGAGGTTTAAAAGAGTATGTTTTCACCGACTGTAAAAGAGTTGTACTTATCTTGAAGAAATCGTTTAATGATATAGATAAATCAAGAAGTCTCCAATTAGTCAAACCCTATAAGCTATAGATGCGGCAGAAATATCTCAACGACTCTTTGATTGAGGAAAATCTGTTAGGAGTCAAACAGTACTAACGGTCACCTAGCAGTACTAAGTTTGGTCTATCAGTACTAATGCTAAGCCTAACAGTACTAACTTCATCCAGCAGTAGTAATACTTGCCTAGCAGTATTAACTTAACACTGACAGTACTAAGTGTTATACCAAGCAATATTAACTCCCAACTTGATCCATTATAGATATTCAGCACAAATGTAGACTCTCATATACTCTCTTTCTGTCTTTAAACTCACAAAATATCTCTCAATTCTTTTTCTCACCAAACACTTATTTCTATTTATCACACACAACTCTCTTTCTGTTTTTGAACTCACCAAATCTATCTATTCTTTTTCCTCACAATGTAGACAATTTGGGTATAGTTTTCCATCAATTCCATAAGTTCCAAACTGTCCTCCCCACTTCCAAGTGTGTAACCTCTTGAGAGAGGTGGATCATTGGACTGTGTTATAGTTTTCGGCAAACTACCAGCCATAAACGAATTTAGGAAGTCTTTACCAATGCCGTTTGCTTTGTACTAGCCAATGCTTCATTGCAATAACATGGTGCATTGATAACCATATAGTTTTTGGTAAACTTTCAACCATCAACGGATTTGAGAAGTCTTTACCAAAACCGTTTGCTTTGGACTAGCCAGTTCTTGAAGTCTGTTAGACATGGTGAACTGATGACCATTTGTT
>BQNB010027107.1:0-57928 GCA_026074375.1 Tanacetum coccineum
ATCACCTCAAACAAGCATAGTCACTCATTTTCATCTCTAAGGTATAACTTAAATCTTGATCTTCATCACCTAATCAACTCGAATCCCAAAGGAATTGATCGTTTTCACCACTCTTGATTACAGTTGCCCTAATTCTAAAATTAGGGTTCTTAAAATCAAAAAGTGGTTAAAACTTTAAATTGATTGAGGGCTTTTGTAGTGTTAGGTGTAATATATGTATAGGTTAATCAAGTTTTATCATTCGTTGTGATTTAATCATGTTTTTTTTACTGTTTTGTGCTCGAAAATATAGAAATATGCAAAATGATGTATAAATGTTATGTGTTTTGTGTGGGATTGTTGTAACATGGCTTCTTGTATTGCTCGTTAAATGCTAAATCCTTATCAATCATACACAAAACATTATAAGTGCTAAGTAAATCGAACGAGCATGAAAATGTAAAGGGAACCGATCGAGTGATTTGTAATGTGAACCGATCGAGTAATTAAGTGTAGACCGAACGAGTGCCAAGTTGTTGTGTGAACCGATCAAGTGATATAAAGTGTGGACCGAACGAGTGTTGTGTAGTGTGAACCGATCGAGTGATATAAAGTGTGGACCGAACGAGTGTAGTGTAGAGAGAACCGATCGAGTGATTTGTAAAATGGACCAAACGAGTAAGTTGTAGCATGAACCGAATGAGTGAATGACCATGAGGACCGAACGAGTGAATGATTATGAGGATCGAACAAGTGAATGTCTAAGAGGACCGAACGAGTGAATCCAAGTGAGGACCAAACGAGTGAATCATTGAATGGACAGATCGAGTGTAAAATGAATAGATACAGATCTAGTGCATACTTATGTGCGTCAAACCAATAAGTTTATAGTGTGATCCAAGTGAGTGCTAATGTATTAGAAGCATAACCAATTTTGTGACATAACACACTTAAGATCAGATTTTTTCCAACTAAGGTTAAATTAAACAAGTCTCTTAGTTTAAAATAGACATTAACAGCTTGACAAAACCAAGGTTAACTACATTCAACTTAGTTGTTACAATAGGTGCCTTTGTCTCATACGTTATTAGTCTATCTAAGATGATCGATCCTAAAAGTGCTAACAGTCATAAAGGTTCTCATGCATGAATGATTGTGTCACATTATAAACTGCACTCACTCTTTCTTAAACAGACTCATGGAAATCTCAATAGCAGATCAGATTGCTTTGGATGATGCTTTAGTTGCTCCTGCCAACCGACTTAAGATTGGTAAATGTAATCTTCGATTAAGCTCAGATGTCACATCAAAGGAAGCAACTCTTCAAGTAGTCTACGATGTGTTAAAACTCACTCCTTTCTACAAGGCATTCCAAGTTTCTGCTGATGTTCCAGAGATCTATATGCAAGAATTCTGGGCCTCTGCTTATGTTCATAACCGATCTGTCAGATTCAAGATGAATAACAAAAAGCACATTCTCAATCTTGATCAATTCAGAGACATTCTTCAAATTTGCCCTAAAGTCGGTAATAAGAAGTTTGAAGAACCACCTCTTGAGAAGGAGATTCTCGCATTTCTAGCCAGTCTTGGTCACTCTGGAGAAATAAGGAAGATCACTGATGTTAATGTCAATAAGCTGCATCAACCCTGGAGATCATTTGCTGCTATCATCAACAAATGTCTCAGTGGTAAACCATCCTACGACAGTCTTCGTCTTTCTCAAGCTCAAATCTTATGGGGAATGTACAATAACAAGAAGGTTGATTATGCATATCTTCTGTGGGAGGACTTCATTTACCAGATTGAGAACAAAAATACGAAGAAGGGCAATGCGATGTACTATCCTCGTTTCACCAAGCTAGTCGTCAACTTTGTCATGGATAAAGACCCTTCAATTCCTCGAAGAAACAAGGTAAATTGGCATTATGCCAGAGATGACCCAATGTTCACAACAATCAATGTCATCTCAAGGAATGAAGACACTCAGTTGTACGGGACTATCTTGCCAGTAGCATTAACCAACGAGGACATCCGCAACTCTGAATCATACAAAGAGTATTATGCTATTGCTTCAGGAAAGATTCCTCCAAAGACAAAAGGAAGTAAGAAGAAAGCTGATACTGATGCAACCACTAAGCAGAAGCCTCCCACAGTCCCCAAAGAAAAGAAAGAAAAGAAGTCTGGAAAAGGAAAGCAGAAGGCTAAAGAGTTAGAGACTATCTCTGAGGCGGTGTTGACAGAAGCTGAGCAACTCAAGATAATCACCAAGAGAAGCCGTAAAGAGACTCACAGCTCTCATGCCAGCGGGTCTGGTGCAGATGAAGGAACTGGTGTTTCAAGCCTCAAGTCAAATCCATAGTCAAAGATGGTCAATAAAAGTCAACCAAACCCAAATCCCTAGCCATTTCCTCTTTTATGAAGCCTCAAGGACCAATCTTGCAAATCCCGAAAGTTATTTATAACTTAAAAAAGGAAAAGAAAGAAAGGGACTGAAAGTGTAAATGCCAATGCTATAACAGTTTTAACTGTCACAATTTGGGCGCCAATCCTTTTTACTATTCACCCGTCTCCCCCGTTTCACCAAGCAGGTAAATCAAAGGGTGGTTTTTCCAAATGTAAAGTGTGCTAGGTCAATTCATGAGCTCTCTAACTACAAAATGAAGGGTACAAATCAGTCTCTATCCAAAGGATTACATAACTCTCTCCCAATCAAAGGCCACGTCAACAATGGTGAAAGCACAAATTTATGTGGGTTTTTGCACTAAAACACTCACAAAAGAAGCACAAACGTCACATCAATGGAATGACACGCTGGCAATCTTCAGGTGTCCACAGCTTGATCAAACGGCCACAATTGATGCTTGAATATATTGAAGACATGAATTGCCAATATTGAAAGATAGAGAGCAGGGCAATAGATCCCCTAGAAGCTTCATTCAGCACCATATAAATAGCTTGACCTCCTCACACACTACGATAACTAGTTTTTAGTAATTTAGATCTAGCTTTAAATTTGTATTTTTCTTAAATGTAATTTTCCTTAAAATGTTTTGTAATCTCCTTTCCAAGTAATGTAATCAGTAACTTTAATTAATGAAATTCAGTTTTTTTTAATCTCTCAAAGTTCCTTTTTCATAAACTCTCTTAATAAGCTAAGTTGTCTCAATAAGCTAATAAGCTTATTTTAAAGCTCTTTCAGTCTATAAGCTGACAATAGAGCTAATTTGAATCATTATTAATCTACCTAAACCTTAAATCATTTAATCTAATCATGGATCTTATTTGGATTAGAGCTTTTGGAAGGGGATCTTAACTTGGAAGAGATCCCAAGGACTTTACCTTAGTTTATCTAATAAGCTAGGGAGCTTGTAGCTGCCTTTATTGGTCCTCTTGTTTAGCTAGAGGAGTTTGTAAGTTTCTCTTTCATTTTCCTTATTTCTAGCTTTAAATAATGTTATCATTGCTTTCTATATTTAGATCTGCTTATTTGCTTATTCTCTTTGCTTATTAGTGCTTATTTGATGTTTATCTGTTTTCAATTTTCTTAGTTTAAATCATAGATTTTCATATCATTGTCTTAAAAACCTCTAAAAAACCAAGAATATAGTAAAATAGCTTAAGTCTTAGATTATTGTTTATTTAGTTGTTAGATCATGCTTATTAAAGTAGTTTTAATCTGTTAATTGTCTGGTATTAAGCACTTGTTTATTAGATTTCAAAGTAGTAGCTTAATCATAAATGTCTTAGTCTTAAAGTGGTGTTTGGTTTAAGCTATTTTGACCTCCCAAAGTCAAAGTAAGTTTTTGAAATTGTTTAAGTCAGCTTAGATTTCATTTTCCAAAACATTAGCAAAGAGCTTTTTAATAAGTTAGATTTGAAATTGAAAAAAGTTTATGGTTTATTATTTGATTTCTAAGCACCAGGGGAACTTTCTTTTGAATTTCACTTGTGCAATAGTTGATCTAAGCCCTCCAAGGCTTAGATCTTGCTTGGACTTTGTTTAAACACTCTATTTGAGTGTGTTTTAGTGTAGGATTTCCCTTAGGAAACCTACACTCTTGGTTTACAGCTGTGCAAAGGTCACCAGTATTAACAAAAAGTTAGTACTGCTGATACTTTACACTACCAGTACTAACTAAAAAGTTAGTACTGCTTTTACAAGTTAGTACTGCCACCTTTGGCTTAATTTTTAGTCGAGTAAGAATAGGATTTAGGATCCTAAATTCAAGTAGGGTTAAGATTAGTTATAGCTTAATATAGAATAAGTCTTAAATTACATTTTCTAGCTTATTTTCATAGCTTATTTGATCGGTGATGGCCTTCAAGTCAAATATAATAATTTTTCAAAGTAAATAACAAGAATTTAAAGTAAAAGTTATGAAGGTAGCTAGGCTCTACTTTCTATTTAAAGTTTCAAAAAAGAAAACATTACAATGCATAAATAAGAAAGATTGGACTACATTACCCCCACCGCTGAGTCCGCGTGGGTGGATTGCTTACATTTTGTGAACATAACACTTCTTAAGGTTGCTGATATTCCAAGTCTGTGGGAGTTGCTTCCCGTCACGGTCTCTTAACTTGTATGCGCCCTTTCCAAGTGCTTCCGTGACCTCATATGGTCCTTCCCATTTTGGTCCTAGCTTTCCTGTGTCTTCCGAACGGCTTGCATCGTAGTTGCGGTATACCAAGTCTCCTGGTTTAAAGCTTGTACTACGGACTTTGGAGTTGTAATACCTTTCCATTTTTGCTTTACTTTTTGCTTCTCGAATTGCTGCTTGCTCTTTTCGCTCCTCCAATAGGTCAAGGTTGATTTCCAGGGCTTCATTATTTTATACTAAGTCTATTTCCGCTGTCCTTAGTGTGTGCATGCCGATTTCTGCTGGGATGACAGCTTCCGTTCCGTATGTTAACGAGAATGGGGTGTCTCCATTACTAGATTTAATCATTGTGCGATGTGCCCATAGAACTTGAGGAAACTCTTCCATCTAGTTTTTGCTCCTTTCGTCTAACCTAGCTTTTATCCCTTCTCCAAGACTACGGTTTTCCCTTTCTACTAAGCCATTGGTTTGTGGATGTTTGACAGAAGCAAAATGTTGGCGGATACATAATTTCTCGCACCAGTCCTTGAACGGATTGTCTTGGAATTGTTTTCCATTATCCGAGATGATTTCTCTTGGGAGTCCAAATCTACAAACGATGTTATCCCACACGAATTTTTTGATTTGGTTGCCAGTGATGGTCGCTACTGGTTTTGCTTCAATCCACTTCGTGAAGTAGTCAATAGCTACTATCAGGAATTTGACCTTTCCAGGCCCCTCCAGAAAAGGTCCAGCGATATCAATACCCCACTTATAGAATGGCCACGGAGACGTGATTGGACTTAGATTTTGCTGAGGACTCCTTGGGATAGGCTTGTGAACTTGGTAGTCTTTGCATGCCCTTATCAGCTTTCTTGTGTCCTCGTGCATGGTTGGCCAATAATAACCAATCCGCAAGGCTTTCGCCACGACAGATCGTGTACCAGCATGCATGTTGCAAGACCCCTCATGTATCTCTCTTAGAACATAATTGGCTTGGAGTGGTCCTACGCATCGCAGCCATGGTCCTAAAAAGATTTTTTGTAGAGTGTGTAACACCCCCATAAAATCACAACGCAGCGGAATACCACTTTGGGGTACTACTTTAAGGTATAAAGTACAAGTCACAGTAAACGACCTCTAAAGAGACGTTTGATAAAATGTCACATTTGATTTAAGTAAATCAGAGTAAATTCAGGTCCCATATATTTTCTTTTTAACAAACGTTACAAGAGTTTAAACATGACTCCTTTGTATATTTTAATAATAAATGGTTGTCGAATGTGAAGAAAAACCAAGTCTTTAAAGTTTTGATATCCGCGCGTCTCGAATGCTCCCAATGCTCAGCTATCAATATAATAACCTGAGAAAATACATGCAAAAACGTCAACAATAATGTTGGTGAATTCATAGGTTTAAGTAATATAAGTATTGAAATAATTCAAGTTAATATTCTGTAGAAAAGCACGCGCTACAACATTTCAAATTATTTATTCCAAAATCCAAGTAGTGATTCGATAAATCAAGTAATATTCAATAGTGGACCACAAGGTTTAAGATCAGCCAGCGATAGTATTTCATAGTATCATTCAACATTACCGCATTGAGCTCATGACACTGAAACCTTGACAATAACGCATATCAAATGCAAATACAGTTGCCCCAGTACTAGGTATATTGTTCTCACCTCGATTCTCGAATACATAATCGCCCTTAAAAGGGGCTCAAAAGTAATTCGATTCAGACATGGACGGGTTGGCCAAACCCATAGATCTATTTAAATGTTCTAGCGTTCCACCCTTACAGGGCAATTACGATTCATGAAATTAGGGACTTTTGGCATAGAGACTCATGGCTGATAATTTCATTATCGGGTCAGCATACCCTTCAAGCACTTGTGTTCCATTAGTAAAACAAACAATGTGTCAAAAACTCACGGTTTCAAAATAAGAGAATCAATGATCTTAATCATGTAGTAAGCAAATCAAACTTTAATAAAAATGTTTTAAACAACCATGTATCAAACATGTATTAGAAATCATGTGGTAGGCAAGTAAAAGCTTTAGTAAAAACATTCATGTAGTGCTCATGTAGTAGAAATCAATAAGTTTACTTAGTAAAACGAGCATGTATTCTCACCCCGAAAACAGTTTATGAAAACCATTAAAAGAGAAAAGATGGGGCTATGAACTCACCGAGGAGTGATGAAGACCAGAAGTAGATGAATCATCGGACGAGTGAGAAGCGTCTAAGCACAACCTAAAAGACGTGATGCGGCTTAGAATGATAAAGAAGATCGATACGTAAAGATAAATCGAATGATCACGAGATATGTTTCCGAGATATGCATGGCATTGCATTATAACTTAACCAAAGTATTTTTATCCCCAAATTGGTATACAACTGCCACTTATCTACATTAAGTGTTGTTTATAAGTCTGCTTGCATTCTTTATTTATTACTATGTGGGCCACTTTTTATTTCTCAAAAAAGGCGGTAAAACTCTGTGGCTGAATTTTTCAGTCAAACTTTACAAGACCATATCTCTTATACCTATAAAGATACAAGGATGAGGCTTTCACCCTTAGAAAGATACTTAAGTCTAGTTTCCAAAACATTAGGCCTTTTAATCAAACCATTTACCAATCCACGGGAAATGAGTTTTTACTAATCATAACTCAAAACAGAAAGTTCGTTGAATTTCTAATGCTTATGGTTTTGGCCATAAATCCTATTCTATAATAGCAATCAAGTTGAATCCAAAGAGAGATGAAGCTTATGATGTCTAATATTTAACCATGTTTTGAAACCAACACTTTAGTGCAAAAATATGTAGTTAAATCCCTTTTTCAAACAGTAGTTTAGAACTGACTAGTTTCCGTAAATCGGTCATATCTCACTCATCCGAAAGAGATATGGCTCTATCCAACTCGACATATTTATTTGAATTATTTCTATCAACTCATCAAATGATCAGACCCGTCTTAGGCCAAAGGTTGCTGCAATTAACCCATTTATACTGCTGGTCTGCAGCAGTCCCAAAAAAAAAAAAAAATTATTTTTCCTACCAAACACTAATTTTGACGTATTTTCCAAACCGTAATAGCTATTAAAGTAAATCCACTTGGAGAAGTGAGTTTAAGATGTATACTACTGAGATTAGCTTTCCTATCCTACATTTTAGAGTGTTAATCTGGAGTTTAACTCATTTCCCAAACAATGTTCCAGATTTGACTAGCAATCGTAAAACGGACATAACTCCCTCATCCGGAGGAGTTGATAAATCATCCAATTAGCCACATGTATCTTATACCTATATCTAACCACCCATGTAATTTAATAATAGGCTCCAGGCCAAAAATAATTAGGAATAGCCATGTTTTGCTACTGATTTGAAAACGGCTTCTTAATTCTACCTCTAATTCAATCCAAAACTCATCCAAATCACTAATTAATCAAAAGCAATGCCAATACACATCTTATAAACATATCCCAATCATCAATACATGATGTTCATGATCAAACCAAGATCAACCATAATAAGAACATGCATGCTCATAAAAATCAAAATCAAACACATGCACCCACCAAAAATTAAATTAACATAAAAAAGAAAACAAGAGGTCAAAACCATAAACCCTTATGGTTTCATGAATTTGGCCGAATACCACACAACCCCAAAACAATATCCGAAACTCGATTTCATTGCATCAAAACTTGTTTAAACCATCAATATCTAACCCTTGATGATCCTATCGCTTTTAATTAGATCAAACCCTCAAAGATTAAAAGTTTGATAAAATCAATATCTTCTTAAATCTTGATGCATGGTGGTTATTTGTTGTGGGAAGTGTTTAGGGTTTAGTTTGTGATTGATTTGGAATAGATTAGGAGTGATTTTGATGGAGATTTGAAGGTGATGGTTGTTCTTGTTGGCTGGTCGTCGAAGGCAGAGGGGAGAGGGAGAGAAGGTCGGTTGTTTTGTTAGCTGTGTGTTTAGGAAAGGTTGAAATTTGTATTACCCTTTAGTTTATATAAGGTTTATCAATTAAGGTAAACATTGGTATAAAAAAATATGGTAAGTATTTGTTTGGGATTTATTAGCCGACCAAAAGATATATGGGGAGGGACTTATGGGCTTTGTTTGACTTTCCTAATTATTCAATTGACTTCCCATCTTTTATAAAAATTAAAGTGGTGTTTGGTTTTTTTTTTTTTTGTTAGAGCTTAAAACAATTAAGGAGGTGTTTGTTTTAGAGTTTAATAGGAGAAGTAAAAATAAATAAAAGGGAGTGTTTGGTTTGGGCTTAAACATTTATTTAAAATGTTAAAATTGTAAAAATATTATTTTTGACGCGGTTTCGGCCAAACACGAATAAAAGATAAAAATTAATAAAAATAAAATAAAATAAGCTCTCATGGCTAAATATGACTTTCGTTGATTTTCTCGATCGATAAAACGAATAAATTTACATTGTAGGATTCGCGAGGGTTTAGAATTTGACGATTTTAATAAGAATCAACTAAAATAATAAAAATGAATAATTTAAAATTTAGAGAATAATCGATAGTACGGAATAAGTAGTGACCTTAAATACGGGGTTTTACATCCTCCCCTTCTTATAGGAGCGCCGTCCCGGTGCTCAATTCGCCTTATTCGTCTACGGTGTACTTATGAAGAGATGAGGAAATGCTCAGGCCCTCATCGAGCTTTCCAACGAAAATTGAATGGAAAAAAAATCAAAGCATCAAATATATGCAATAAACATGAGCGAACGGTTTGAATGTCGCGAGAAGCCATTGGAAACGGGGAATTTAACAAGTCGTCAATTCTTGGAAGCGATTAAGGGTTCATTACTATTAGCTTATCAAGTTCGCCGCGGTCGATACAAATTCGGAAAGACCCATATAACTAATTATGAGTCGAAAGGAGTACATAGCCCAAAGAATGATTCATACGCACGCTATGTTGGATACACATAAGCCCACTCATTTATAATTTGTCACTTACAAAAAGAGGCGTCCCAATCCTTGTAAGTAATAATTTATAAACTTATGGTTTGGCGGTTTATAATTTCCTTATTCAAATGAAGATCGCGTCATATTATTTCAATAAGACGATTATAAATCTCTACTTAAGCATTGGCCGACACAAAACACAATTCAATCGTCTTAAATAAGTTAAAAAATAAAGAGTGTCTACATGACGGCATGATTCTGCAAAATTATTAGAAGTAAAAGAAGAGTAAGGCGACGTTTGTTCATCTTGTTCCAAAGGTAAGTGAAAAGGGACAACACGCTCCGGGGGGAAAAAGATAAAGTCGTACTCCCATCAATTGGAAGATTTCAAAACCACAAACACAACATACGCGATTCAAAAGCATAAGAAGAGTGTTCGGACTCGGAGTCGAACAATAAAATAACTAGTAGAATTGACAAAGTACACTAAATGCCAATTTTATCAAAAAGGAAATAAAATAAAGTCACATTAATGTTTTGGAGATCACCGCATCGCTCATAAAATATCAAAGAAAAAGAACTTATTAAGACTTACCATAGTACTATACACATATGTAGGTAATTATCATTACATAAAACATTTTTGCCCTTTGCAATCTGACTTAATGGACCTATATTTCAAAATACGTAATAGGTATAAACGAATGGTTTTCTCCTTAAACAAGATGTTAAACTCTAGATTACAGAGATTACAAGATAAATACTCAAAGTGTTAAGATCCTAAATAAAGTTATCATTTTACCATCATGTGCCAAATCTAATCATTTAAAACGTTTTCTTATTCTATCGTTTTTAGCATAATTCCTATTTTATAACTCCGTTTGACCTAAAACGAAAGCCCATGTTTAAGTTTATCTAAATTATACAGGTTTTAATTAGAAAACAAGGCACTTAATATGAAAATATTGGTCTTAAACTCATTTTGAAAATCTGGGCACAATTTATGATTAGTTTGGCTGTTCTAGTCGTAACTCATTCATCCAGAATAGTTACGAATTTATCCAAAGAACCACATGGTCCTCATATGTTTTACCCTTCACCCATGTAGAAACCCAGTAGCCTCCAAGTCAAATAAAATTAGTTATAAGACTAACTATCTGCATTACAAACTATGGGTACACACTAAGTTTGTTTCTATGGTTTTGGTCGTATCTCGACCATCAGGAAGAGTTGGCGTTCCAAACTCACCACTAGGACCTAAAATATTAGTCTATTCATTAATGCAAAGATACAATAGGATTTAGGCAAAAAATTTCCCATTAAAATGCCAACTTTACTCGAACGATATCAAACAATTGCGAAGTAACCATAAATAGTCAACACTTATAGGAATTACTATTATATATATAGATGGCAATGATCTAGAAGATAAGCGTAAGAATTTGAGAGGAGAGTAGCTCATATATGTACAAGTATCCATATATAATACTAGTATTGATGTTCGAGGGAGAAAATAAGAAAACAGGAAGTACGCGATAGTCGGAGTGGTAAATATATAACCGACCGATATAAGTCAAATAGTATGACGTCATAAGATAGACTTACGAGAGCAAAATAATAACCAAGCATTTTATATTCATTATTAATATAATAGCAATAAGGATGCAAAAGGGAGCATATTAGTTACCTGGGAGCAAACGCCCACGGATATCGGACAATGGTGAAGGACTTTTAAAATATTTCGAAAAACGGTTATAGTCTAGGGTTTAGACACAAGACCTGTTCACTATTAACGACGTGCTCTGATAGTAATCTATAACACCCCCATAAAATCACAACGCAGCGGAATACCACTTTGGGGTGCTACTTCATAGTTCATACACACAAGTTACAGAAAACGACCTTAAAAGAGACGTTTAATAAAATGTCACATTCGATATTAAGAAATAGTGTAATTTTAGGTCCTAATAATTTATTTTTAACAAAAGTTACAAGAGTTTAAACATGACTCCTTTGTATATTTTAATAATAAATGGTTGTCGAATGTGAAGAAAAACCAAGTCTTTAAAGTTTTGATATCCGCGCGACTCGAGTGCTCCCAATGCTCAGCTAGCAATATAATAACCTGAGAAAATATATGCAAAAACGTCAACAATAATGTTGGTGAATTCATAGGTTTAAGTAAAAGCAGTATGAAATAATTCAAGTAAATATTTTCAGTAAGAAAGCAGCGCTAAAACCATTTTCAAAAAATATTATTTCAAAAATCCAAGTAGTGATTCGTTAAATCAAGTAACATTCCTAGTGGACACAAGGTTTAAGATAGCCAGCGACAGTGTTATGTATATTCAACATTACTCGCATTAAGCTCATGCACCAAAACTTAACAATAACTCATATCAAATGCAAATACAGTTGCCCCAGTACTAGGTAGTATTGCCTTATACCTACGATTCTCAATACAAATCGCTCGTTAAAAGGGTGCTCGAAAGAATTCGATTCAGACCTCGGACGGGGTTGTCAAACCCAATAGATCTATTAAATGTACTAGCGTTCACCCCTAAAGTGCAATTGACGGTTTTATGAAATTAGGTGACTTGGCATAGCTGACTCATGCAGACTAATTTTAATCGGGTCAAGGCATACCCCTTCATAGCAATTGTGTTCCATTTGTAAAAACAAATAATATTCAAAACTCACGTTTCATAAATAGATAATTCAATGATTCTCTTATGTTACTAAGAAATCAAACTTTAATAAAATTAGTAGTAAATAACCATGTATCAAACATGTATTAGAAATCATGTGGTAGGCAAATAAAAGCTTTAGTAAAAATTTTCATGTAGCGCTCATTAGTGAATTCAATAGTATACTAGTAAAACGAGCATGTATTCTCACCCCGAAAATAGTAATGAAAACCATTAAAAGAGGAAAAGGTGGGGCTTATTGATAATCATCGAGGAGTGATGAAGACCAGAAGTAGATGAATCATCGGAAGAGTTAGAAGTGTCTAAGCATAACCTAAAAGACGTGATGCGGCTTAGAATGATAAAGAAGATCGATACGTAAAGATAAATCGAATGATCACGAGATATGTTTCCGAGATATGCATGGCATTGCATTATAACTTAACCAAAGTATTTTTATCCCCAAATTGGTATACATGCCTGAAACTTCATACTTCATTAAGTGTATACTATGTTCTCTTAGCGATTCTTATCTTTTTTTTTTATTTTTACTATGTGGCGCCCTTTTATTTTCTCAATAAAGGCGTAAACTTTGTTGCTAAATTTTTTGTCAAACTTTACAAGTACCATCTCTCTAAACCTATCAAAGTTACAAGGATGGAGGTTTCACCCTGGAAAGATACTTATGTCTAGTTCCTAAAACATTAGCCTTTTATCAAACATTTACCAATCACGGGGAAATGAGTTTTTACTAATCATAACTCAAAACAGAAAGTCGCTGAAAATCTAAAGCTTATGGTTTTGGCATAAACTTCACTATTCTATTAATAGAAATCAAGTTGCATCCAAATAGAGATGAAGCTTATATGTATAATGTTTTACCAGTTTTAAAACCCAACACTTTTAGTGCAATAATTCTGGGATGTTAAAATCTCTTTTTAAAACAGTAGTTCAAGAATTGAACTAGTTTCGGAAATCGATCATATCTCACTCAGACACAAGACCATATCTCTTAACCTATAAAATATACAAAGATGGGGCTTTCACCCCTGGAAAGATACTTAAGTCTAGTTTCCAGAACATTAGGCCTTTTAATCCAACCATTTACCAATCCACGGGAAATGAGTTTTTACTAATCATAACTCAAAACAGAAAGTTCGCTGAATTCCTAACACTTACGGTTTTGGCCATAAATCCTATTCTATAATAGCAATCAAGTTGAATCCAAAGAGAGATGAAATCTTATGATGTCTAGTGTTTAACCATGTTTTAAAACCCAGCACTTTAGTGCAAAAATCTGGAGTTAAATCCCTTTTTCAAACAGTAGTTCAGAACTGACTAGTTTTCGTAAATCGGCCATAACTCCCTCATCCGGAGGAGTTGATAAACCATCCAATTAGCCACATGAACCTTATAACTATATCTATCCAAACATGTAATTTATTCACTGGCTCTAGGCCAAAAATTATTGGGAAAAGCCACGTTTTGCTACTGATTTGAAAACAGCCTCTTAATTCTACCTCTAATTCAATCCAAAACTCATCCAAATCACTAATTAATCAAAAGCAATGCCAATACACATCTTATAAACATATCCCAATCATCAATACATGATGTTCATAATCAAACCAAGATCAACCATAATAAGAACATGCATGCTTATAAAAATCAAAATCAAACACATGCACCCAACAAAAAATAAATTAACATAAAAAGAAAACAAGAGGCTTACAAACACAATGGAATAGCTAAAAGATCAAAACCATAAACCCTTATGGTTTCATGACTTTGGCCGAAAACCACACAACCCCAAAACAATATCCGAAACTCGATTTCGTTGCATCAAAACTTGTTTACACCATCAATATCTAACCCTTGATGATCCTATTGCTTTTAATTAGATCAAACACTCAAAGATTAAAAGTTTGATAAAATCAATATCTTCTTAAATATTGATGTATGGTGAATTTTAACTAGAAAAGAATGATTAGGGTTTAGTTTATAGTTGATTTAGGATAAAAGGGAGTGATTTGTTGGATGATTGAAGATGGTGATGGTGGTTTGGTGGTTTGTGTCGAACAAAGATGAGGAAGGGAGGGAGAGACCCAAAATTTATTAACTGTGTTTGTGTGTGTATTTGATTTGGAAAAAAAATTGATATAAGGCTATATATATTTATTGATTAATATATTTAATTACTTCCCATCTTTTATAAAATTAAAGGAGTGTTTGTTTTTGAGTTTAGTAGGAGTACAAATATGATAAGAGAGGTGTTTGGTTTCTAGTTTCGATGGAGCCTAAAACAATTAAAGTGGGTGCTTGATTTATATGTTATGTTTATAAATTATATTTTATTTTTATTTTTCTAAAAATATTTATTCCATAATATTTGTTTTTAAAACACGTAGTTAAAATATTAAAAATTGTAAAAAAATACTATTTTGACGCGGTTTCGGCCAAACGCGGATAAAAGATGAAAATTAATAAAAATAAAATAAAATAAGCTCTCATGGCTAAATTATGAAATTATCGATATCTCGAACGCTAAAATGGATAAAGTCCAAATCACGACTCGAAAATAGCTAAAATGACGTTTTTCGTTAAAACGGCTAAAAACAAAATAATAATTTCCTTAAAAATTTGAAATGGAATTTAGAGCTCGGTTAAAATGTTGACCGTAAAATACGAGATGCTACACCATGGCGGCCACATAGTTGGTATAAGTACCCTTACCATTGCTTGGAGAGGGTGTTGGTTGTTCACTTTCTCATTTCACCTAATCTAAGATTCGCTCTTCCTTTCTCTCTCTAAAAGTGTTCATCCTTCTACTTTTTCTCTCTAGTTCTTTGTCATTTGATTTTGAGATTAGATATTTCAAATATTCTACACCACCTATCAAACCAAAGGATTCGGGTAGTTTTAGGATGAAGGTAGTAGAACCCTTGACCATTTACACACCGCCTTCACCCCACGTGGCATACTTCCATCGAAATGGTGTGTATCGCTACTATCACCCGCACCTAATTCTAAGTGTAGGAAAGACCCACCTTTTGTACGTCAAATAAGCATAGAGTCAGGCTCGTGACTCGAACAAAAACAAGCGCTTATTGGGAGGCAACCTAATCTTTTATTTTCTTGCATTTTAGGTGTGTCTTGTGTGTTTGTTTTGAGTCATATGATTGTGTTAACTATTTTTGTGGTTTTTGTAGTAAATTTTATAGGAAATAACTAATGGGAACTTGCATGCAAGAATTTTTAAAGAAATAATTTTTTTTCTTTACAAACACTAGAGACGGCGCCAGGCCTACTACATGAAAATTTCAATTTTTAATTAATTTTTGAGAAATGAATCTTGTATAATTTCCGTAATGTGTAATTTTCCTAAAAACCTACAGAAAACCATGATTACGTTAACACATTCATCCTATCTTTATTGATTTCATAGAGTCTAAACGTAGTTAATGAGGTTGTATATCATTCACCCATGGATTTTACGCTTGGTATAGTTGCATCTTGTCTTTGATTTGCAGGTTATATTTAATAAGGAGAAGCCCGGGAGTTCTTAGGAGTTTCATGTGGACAATTCTTGGATGACGATTAGGCGGGATTATTTGTTTCTTCTCCATCATTGAGAAAAACTAGGGGAGTACTAGTTTCTTTCGCTCTCTTTTCTTTTCCCTTTATTCGTTTACGGGTACTTTGTAAAACATTAGGGATAATGTTCGTAATAAGTGTAGGGGAAAATAAAATCCTTAGAAACTATTCCACCATTTATCCTTTGCTTTGTCCCTAAAATGATGAGTAATATATTGAAACATAGCGTAGAAGGTAATTTTGACCCAAATTTTAAAAACTTTGTCGCATATACTGGTGAAACTAAGTTCTAGTAGCGTCTCATTAGATAGGGAATTATACAACTAGCACAAAAACCCTTCCCATCAAATTATTTCCACCCCCAAATTGTAAGGTTCGCCCCTAGATCTTTAGGAATTTGGGTATCCATTTTTGATACCCAAGATAATTTTACCTTTAGCTTTTTTGAGTTAAGGAGTGAGCAATCATGTGTATCTATTCCATCCTTATGGATGTGTATATGTGGTTTTGTCACCTTTTCTGGAGCATTGGTATCGGTTTAAAATTATATGAGTGACTGGTAGTGTATTAAATTCTAGAACTTATTTTTGTGATGCATCTCGAGACCGCATAGTGAGAATTTGGATTTGCTTAGTGATAAGAGACACTAGGATTAACCCATGTTTTAAACTTGTAATTGTTATGATGGTCACGTCAACTATATAACTATCCCACACCCTTGCTTCACACTTATTTTTAGTGCAAGATACCCCTAGTGAAACCCTTTGAGCCTTTCCTTTTCACGGTTCTCATAATTTTCTAGTGAATTCCGGATTGTTAATGAAGAGCATTGTTTACCCTTAAACCAATTGTTACACCCAAATCACCTTAGCCTTCCTTGTATGTACTCGCTTTTAGTACATTATTGTTTAACGCTAATTAATTATTTGAGTACACGGTTGCTAAGTCCTTATCCTTGTATATACAGCTTTAGGACAATTAGGATTCATGGTAGTATTTATTTCGCAGAAGAATGGGGAAGAAAAGTTAAGTCAATACCCCTATATGTTTGTCTAATGGTCTCCATGTTATTTTGATCCACCTCAATCCGGGTCATTAGTAAGTTTATGTATCGAGCATGTAAAAGTTCAAGTGTAGGGGTGTATCTATAAACCCTATGTGATGTATTATATGTTTAAGGAATGGCAGGGCAAAAGTGTACGGAAAAAAATGAAAAAGAAAAAAAAAGAGAAAAAGAAAGAAAAAATATAAAAAAGAAGAAAATGTACGGGCTGCCATTTGCTTATTTTGTGTTTATGTTTATCATAGAGTCAAGAAAAGAAAATGAAAGAGTTTGATGTAGAGTTTTGTAGAGTTTGTATATCTTTGTCTGAGTCTTTGGCTTAGCAACCCAACCAACGTGTATTCTAATAAATAATTAACTCACCACTTCACCCCAAATTCACCTAAAAAGTCACCCCCAAATATTTCCAATCCGTTTCCGTTTCCACGTTTATCATATTACACCTATACCCCCACAACCCTTAAAGACCTCTTTAATAGTAACTATTAGTACTTACGCTAGCGGTAGAGGTTTGATCCTTTATTAAGCCTATGGTAATTTGTATGCTATGACAGGTAATGAGCTTTAAATTTTCCCGTTTCCCATATTGTTAAAATTCATTATACACCCAAGAAAAACAGAGAATCCAAACACTTATTATGAGGTGCTAGTGTATATTTTCCATGCTTTTAGTTACAAGGTCTAATTGGTTGTGCTATAAAATCCTTTAAAGATTAAGTTGAATGCCCTTGATATTGTTATTGTCTAGGTAGAAAAGCTCATTTGCTTGGGGACAAGCAAATCCCAAGTGTAGGGGTATTTGATTAAGTGTAACTTTATACACTTTTTCGGGGTCATTTTACCCCTAAAATCATGCAAATATGCTTTAAATATGCGCTTAATCATTTATTTTTGCATTTTTAGCACTTAGAAGGCATTTGAAGGGAATACACGTGACTTTGGCTTAATTTTGGAAGAAACAGGACAAGATTACAATTTTACACAACGAAGGCTTGAAAACTCTTGCGACGGATTCCTTGCGGCGCTGTCTGGAATTACAAGCAACGGTGTCAAAACTCTTGCGACATCGTTAGAACGTAGCCAACCTAAAGAAACCCTAGAAGATTTGGCGTCACAAGATAAAGAAGACTATTCCACTTACGCGTGAAGTGTCAGATATTGTTTTGATCATAACTCCTTCATACGAACTCGGATTCTGACGATTCAATAGCCCACGCGATCGCAGTGAGAAAATCTACAAGTAGGTGAAAAATGATGCCACTACGGCGTCAGGATTTTTGGAGACGGCATCAGAAATGCCGACCTATGGTTTGCCTATATATACAGCCTCATAAACTTGTTTTTTGTAAGCCCTCAACCCTAAGGCCGATTCTAAGGTTTGGGAGGTGTCTTTCCAGCAACTTTGATGGTCTAATTCAATCCATAAATATCTTGTAATGGTTTGATTATCATTTATATCTTAGTTCATGTTAGCCGTATTTTTTTATAAAGTGATAGTCATTAATATTCTTGAGCCTTGTATAGGAAAACGTAGTTTACGAGAATTCATTTAAGCTAATTAGGCCTAAGTGTCGGGCTTTAAGCCCATTTGTATTAGGTTTGGCCCAAATAAAGGTCCAAACGACCCAACAAGGTTCTAAGTTACTTTGTAGTATAAATACAACCCTCCTAGCATATTAGGAGGGTGTTGCTTCTCATTTTCTCATAATTGAAGTCACCATTTTCTTTCTTTTTTTCTCTCTCTAAACCCTCATTCTCTCTCTAAGATTTTGCTTATTTTCATGTTTTAAGGTGATGAAATGATAGACTAACATGTGGTTTCAAGAGCCAAGGGGTTTTAGATGATTTGTTTCGTGGTTTTCAAGTTTTTTATAAGCTTATTTTTGTCACATAAGCTATGGCTTATTTTTTTTGGTTTTTAAGCTTTCTATAATTTTGATTTTTTGGCCTATTTGTAGGTTTTATTCAGCTTATATTAGGTTTTTCACTCATCTATCTTATCTAGTTTTTTTTATCTATTTTTGTTCTTGAAAAAATCCATTCGAAAATCTTGAAAAAAGTGAGATTTTTCATCTCAAAAATCAAAAAGTTTGCATTTTTATGTTAAGACTTTCTTAGATTTGCTTAGTTTTGCAAAAAGAAATCATCTAAAAGTGTCAAAAATGTGTCTTTTTCGTATTTGAAAATTTGTACTTTTTACACTAGGTGATTTATACTAGTTTTTACACTAGGCGATTTATACGCTTTTATGCTTAGGCGATTTATACACACTTTGGCTTAGGCAATTTATGCCATTTGCATTGGGCGATTTTTACCATTTGCGTTAGGGATGGCAAAAGCATCCGAAACCGATGGGGAAAACCAAAACCCAAACCGGTTGGGTCGGGTTCGGGGGCGGGTTGGCGGGTTCGGATGCGGGTTTGGGTATGGATAATTTTTTTTAACTAGGTACGAGTTCAGTGACGGGTTCTAGTAATACCCGCCCCGATTGCCCGTACCCGTATCCATACCCGTTTACCTGAATTCGTACCCGCTTTATGGTTAATATAATTAATTAAAGTAATATATATTATATATAATTTCTTCCATTGTATTTTTTATATAATTATTTTTTTTATCTAACACATTTGGATATTGTACATGAATTATTCGAAAGCGTTAAATCGTTTGATATGATATTTGTTTTCTTTAACTTTTTAAAAATTTGAATATATTAGGGTGTTTGCTTTATTTTTTTGGTGGGTTTGAGTGTGACTTAATCTTAATACCCGTCATTTTCTCTATAGAATATTCAATTGGGTATACCCGATACCCGCGGGAAAACCTGAAAAACCGATGGATAATATTAACTGGGTACCCAGCGGGTAATAGGGCGGGTACAGATGTGGATATTATAAACGAGTGCGGGTACGGGTACACTAAAACCCGCCCCGAACCCGACCCGTTGCCCTCCCTAATTTAAATTGGGTGATTTTTACCTGATTAAACTTTGCCGATTTATACTGAATTAAGCTTAGGCAATTTATACTGAATTAAACTTAGGCGATTTATACTGAATTAAGCTTGGGTGATTTATACCAATTTCGGTAAATTTCACCGAATTTCATTTTTGGTCCAAGCAGAAGACCAATTTCGGTTGAGGCAATTTTGGTAAAATCAAAAATTTTACTTTTTGACTTCTTTTCACGGTTTCTTCTTGATTAGTAAAATCCCGCGAAAGTATCACTTTTTTTCTCAGTTTAATCATAGAATTGAGAAATCCCGTGAATTAGAATTTCATTCTCATAATCACTAATCACTAAAACGATCCTTGCATATCATTTCACATCACTTTTGAAATGTCGACTCAACAAGAAATTTATGTTGCTGGTTTCAAAAACCGTCCACCTATGCTTAACAAAGACAACTGTGTTCCATGGTCTTCTTGTATTCTTTGTTATGCAAAGAGTAAACCAAATGGAAAGTTGATCTACAATTCCATTATGAATGTTCCATATGTCAGACGAATGATTCCTGAACCAGGTGATCTAGACCGTGAAGTTCATGTTGCTGAAACCTTTCATGAGCAGACTGATGATGAACATACTAAAAAAGAAGTAAAGAAAATGGTAGCTGATGATCAAGCCATTCATATTATTCTAATGGGTCTTCTCGAAGAATCTATGCTGTTGTTGATAGTTGTGAAACTGCTCAGAAAATCTGGTTACGTGTTCAGCAAATGATGAAAGGTTCTGATATTGAGATGCAGGACAAAAAAGGCTAAGTTGTTTAATGAATAGGAAAGGTTTACTTCTACTGATGGGGAATCGATTGAGTCTTACTATCATCGTTTTTTAAAGCTAATTAATGACTTTAAAAGAAACAAACACTTTCCAAAAAAGATTGCCAGCAATCTCAAGTTCCTAAACAACTTACAACCTGAATGGAGACGACATGTTACCATTATTCACCAAACAAAGGATTTGCATGAAGTAGATTACACTCAGTTGTATGATTTCTTGAAATACAATCAGGCGGAGGTAAATGAAGTGAGGGCAGAACGACTAGCAAGAGCACATGATCCTTTGGCACTTATGGCAAATTCTAACAATCCTTACAACTATCCAGTGTTTCACCAAGATCAACAATCATCGGTTACCTACATGCAACAACCACAACCCAACAAGAACTTCAACCCGCAACCATCATTCAACACGAACTACACGTAACAACGAATGCCAAATCCCAAAGACATTACAGATCCCACAACTACAATAAACATGGCACTTGTTCTAATGGATAAGGCATTCAAACTAAACTACTCAACACCAACCAACAACTAGAGAATTTCATCAAACCCTCGTAATAGGCAGATTGCACAGCCAGGTTTGAGTTTGGTTTAAGACAGATGAATGCAGATGGTTGGAGGTAATGTTGGGAATCAGTTTAGACAGTATGTTGGACAAAATGTTGGGAATCAAAATGGGTATAATACAATACAGAATGTCGGGAATTAGGTTGTTCAGAATGCAGTTCAAAATTTGGGTATTCAGAATGTTGGAAATTAGAATAGGCTTATTGTTGTTTCGGGGATTGCTAATCAGAATGTAAATCCGAATAGGAATGGTAATGTTGTGGCAGCACGGGCTGATGGTAATTCAAATGGGAATAATGGTAATCAGATAAGGTGTTAAACTGCAAAGGATTGGGCCATTATGCTAGGAACTGCACAGTCAGGCCAAGGAGAAGGGATGTTGCTTATCTTTAGACTTAGTTGCTAATTGCTCAAAAGGAATAAGCAGGGATCCAACTCCAAGCTGAAGAATTTGGTTTAATGGTTGTTGCATGGGATCTTGATGAGATTTAGGAATTCAATGCAAACAACATTTTGATGGCTAATTTGCAGGAAGCATCGACATTAGGTACTCAGACTGACAATGCTCCCGTCTATGACTCAGATGGATCAGCTGAGGTACACCACTCTAAAAATGTTATGATAATGATATATTCAATATGTTTAGTCAAAAAGAGCAGTATACTAAGCTACTCGAACCCATTCCTGAACCACACCAAGTACAACAGAATGATAGTAATGTTATCTTTGTGGTTTCTAGTGTGGAACAAAGTGGGGGGAAGAGTAGAACAACATCTTGCAAATGTTGAGGAAACACATGCTTTATATGATTCATTATATAATAATTTGGCAATTGAAGTTGAGAAAGTCAACTCGGTCAATCGCAAAATGAAAGAAACTAATGTTGAATTGACCATCGAGCTTGCTAAATATAAAAATCAAGAAAAATGTTTTGAAATTAATCAAGAAAAATATGACAAACTTGAAAGGTGTTATCAAAAGTTTGTTTATCAAGAACAATGTCTTACAAAAAATATAAATTCACTTCACTTAAGTTTTGCTATACAAATAACAACTTTGAATGAGGAAATTTCAAATCTAAATAACCAGCTTTCAAAAGAAAAGTCAACTGTTTCCTTTCTTCAAGAAGAAAAGAAAAAGTTGAAGTCTAATTTCAAAATACGCAAAGATGAGCTTCTTGATAAACAAATTCAACTTGAGCAAAAGATAAATAAATTAGATAATATTTTTGTCAAAACGGGTCAATTGATTCAAACGATGCACATGCTTTCACCTAAGCCAGACTCGTTTTACCACACCAAACAGAAAATGGATTTGGGTTCTCAAAATCCTTTTTATAGCAAGCTCAGCAGAAACAACATAATTTGTATAATGGCAATGTTCTATTAGAAAAGCATGATCCTCCCACTGTGTATGATTCGGATGAAATACTATAACTTGCTCAAGAGAGTCGCTTAAAAATGAAACAATTGAACAAAGAAATAAAATCGGCATATTATGCAAAGATTAATGAACTTTCAGGGGTTTTTGTTTCTCAAAATGCCAAGTCACGAGAAGAGTTTTATCTTCAAAAACGACCATTATTTCTAAATCAACTTCAATACCAAATGAAGAGTTTTCGGATGACACTACTCCAAGTGTTGAATGAAAATTTCTAAATGAGGTAAAAAGCACCATTGTGACTCTTCAACGTGTTGTCAAACAAAAAATGACTTTGGATATACACAATTGGTCGTCTTCTGCTCATCAAGAGCTTCTTAAAATTGTAAAAGATGAAATTTACCCTATCGTTAACCAAGTTGATGCTAGGGTTCAAAATTTGAAATATAATTTTTGAAGGAAGCAGCTAAATTTGTTCGAGACTTCAAATCTCTTGCAAAAGAAGCTGATGAATCTCTTGCTAAGCACAAGACTTTGGAATTTGAAAACGAGCGTCTCTTGAGACAGTTGTCTGTCATGATATTATGTCTATTGTGCAAAGTAATTCTGTTGTAGATACATCAAATCTCCAAACAGAGCTTGATCGTACGAAAGAAAAACTTGAAACTTGCATTATCAAAAAGGAAAAAGATTATTCTAAACTTTAGAATGATTGGTACAAAAAATGCGAAGAATGCAAATATGAAAAAATTTCGTATGATAAAGCTTATAATGACATGCAACAAAAGATTGAACGATTGCAAGCTCAGTTAGGAGATTGATAACACTCTAAATATACATAAAATATCCCTCAAAAATACACTAAATATATACGTTAACGCATGAAATATTTCAAAGTTTTCATGTTTGGTGTGTAATATTCATTTCAGGACCAAAAGTGATTAAAAGGACTAACGATGCAAAGAAATCTAGTTAAATGCACTAACGGTCGCTACAAGAAGAATCTAGAAGAGAATCCAAGGAGGAGTTAATGAACGAGGCAAAAGTGCGGCGCACAATTCTTTTTGTGCGGCGTACTTCAAGACGAAGTAAATGCTATTTAGTTAAACACCAAGTGCGGCACATAATTTCTGAAGTGTGGCGCACTTTCCTGACAGTTACACAGAAATCATTATGATTTCCATTATTGAGCAACTCTTAGTTTGCCCAACTCTTCCAACTGATGATGAGAATTTACCTATAAAAGGAGGACAAAATATGCTTCTCAAATCATCCATTTCAATTATTCTTTTCATCATTTCACCTATAATCACTAGTTAGGAGGTTGTTCTTAGGAATGGTTAAAGAATAAACCTTGTTCTTCATCACATTCTAGGTTTTAGTAGAAGGGAAGTATTATTTGATCTTAGAAGGTGGCGTTAGAAGTTGTTATTATTACTATAGTCGAAGTTGCAAGTCGTTGTAATCTCCATTCAAAGAAATACCTTATAAGCAGGAGCACTAATTGCTATTTGATTTTGGTATGAACATGTTTCTTTATTTCTATATCATGAATTTTGAATCAATCATACTAGTTTCGTGTGTTGTTCTTATCAATATGGAGTAGACTAACATGTTTGGTTGGGGAATATATGGGTGATATGGATTAAACTTGGATGAACTGTTGAATTTTGGAATTTACTAAATATAAGCTTGATGTTTTTATACCCGGATTCTTTAATAATCATTTGATCATCATACTAGTTCGGATATGGGTCGAAAGACTCCGACGATATGCTTGATTTCCAAGTTGTTTGTCTATGACAACTAGATTTTAGCCTTGTGACGATTGGCTAACAAAATAATTATTAACCCGAGTATAAAAAGGTTTAATGCTTAACCATATGTCTAACAAACTTGGTTAAGAAAGTTTATATTTATTACTTCCTAACTTGAATTAAACTTAAAGTATTTTTATAATCAAAAGTAAAGCCCGAAAGGATTTCTGATTATAACAAGTAGACGATCTTTTAAGTAAACTAACCGTTTCTTTAATCGATTATACTTAAATTCATGAACCAATTATCTATCCAAGTTTATCCATCTCCACTTTTGCTTCCTAACAAAACATTCCTTATATTATTGAATCAAACCATTATTTTTAGATCGTGACAGTCTATAAGATAAGCCCCTTTTTTCGTAATATTATCGCTTATTTCTAAGAATACCCAATCTCGTGGAACGACATGGTCTTACCTAAAAAGATTATACTACATATGTGGGTTATACTTTTACCCGTGTGTTTCCGTCTAATAACCGGTAATTCTTGTATTTTAAATTTAAAGCTTTTGAAACACATCAAAGTTTTTGGCGCCGTTGCCAGAGATTGATTCTATTCTTGAATTAGTCATTATAATTTTACAAACCAAAAAGTTTTCAAACTCGTCGTACAGTTTTCTGGCAAACGGACCAAATTTTCTTCAGAAAGTGCGCCGCACATAGCATTTGCGCGCTGGTCTTTTCTATAAAATTCATAAAGTACGCCGTAATTATACCAAGTACGCCGCACTTCCTTCCCCTTTTACAAACAGAATCAGTTTTTAAGAGAGAAAAACACTAAAACACCAAACCCCAAAAACCATAAACTGTAATTTGACCATTTTGGAGATGTGGAATTTATTCTTTGTGTTCATAATTGTCAACATCTTGTATTATATCATATTGTGCATTAAAATGAAAAAAAATCAAAAAGAACTATTTTATGCATTGCTTATTTAAATTCCCAAATGTCTATGTTAGTTTGTTAGTTGCTAATTGTAGCTTACTAAGTTTTAATTGCAATAAAAATAAAAATAGAAATGTAAATTTTAAAAGAATTAAGAAAAATTATAAAAGCCATATGATTATAAATATGTTTAAAAACCTGATATTTGCCATGTTCAATAGATATTTAGGAAATATAAAAAATAAGAAAAATCAAAATACTAAAATTAAAAATTATAAAAGCTTTAAAACCCATAAAGTATGCCGCACTTCTTTTGAAGTGCGGCGCACTTCGAAGTGCGCCGTACTTTCCTGTCTGAAACCAAACAGACTGATTGTTTCTTCGTTTTTGAATGAAAGTTGCTTGCATTAAAAAATTCTATTTGTTTATTGATAATGTGTAAGTGTAAAAAGCTTCTGTTATTTGTTTTAACTAACCCACTAATAGTTGTTTTAATATTGTCTTATTCTATAAGAATTATGGACCCAAATTCAAGTCTCAGAAAAATGTGCTTAGGAGACAATGTGATTGAGATATCAAGTGATAAAATTGAAGGATTAGGAGATTGGAACTCTCTGAAGTATCAAGACACGGCTGGTAGTAAAGGAAAGAAAGTCATGAACACTTTCAATTTCTACAAGATAGAAACGGATGAGATTAGTGAGCGGTACATTGCACCATGCTTCGTGAATGGTTTGGAATCATATGATGGTGAAGTTAACTTAGTATTTGATGAGAACCTGATATCGAATGAATTCACGGTTAAGATATGTTTGGACTATGAGGTGAAGAAAGAAAAAAAGTTGGATGAGAAAGAGCTCATTGTTGCCTTGAAATGAGAGCTCTACTTTGTGAAGTTGATCATAAACCCTGATGAAGATGATTTTGAGCCTGGAGTCATTTTGGGAATATCATTCCTGAGACTAGCTAAAGGAATTGTTGATTTCGGTAACAGGGTGATCACCATTTATCCTGAACCGGATCCATTTGAGGATGATTCTAAGAAAAAAGGAAAGAGCTTAGACGATTGGGATCAATTACTTGATTTTAATTTTGATGATGTGCCAAAGTTTGGAGAAGAACTTCCACCATTTATATGCAAGATGGGAAAGAGAAACCATAACAAAAAGAGAGAAATGGAGAAACTTAATCTATTTTATCAAGATATTGGACCATCTTCATCAGCTGGAGGTCATTTAACTCAAGAAGAGGCGGCAAAAGAGGCATTGGCAATAAGGATCAGCCAAAATTTTGCTCTGTTATAAGAAGAGAGGTCTGTAATCGAGACAATGGCCTATCATGGCAAATATAAGAAGATACTCGATGAAATGTGGAAAAATAAGGTGGAACTAGATGGAAAGACTGTGAAAGAAGATGAGGAAGCATTAAAGAGGATTAAGGGAGAAGCATTGAAGGAGAAAGTCGATCCTGGTGCATTTATATTTCCAATCAGATTGGAGGGGAAAGGTAACAAAAATGCATTAGCAGATATTAGGTCTGATATAAACACCATGCCTTATCGAATCTTTAAAACGTTAGGAAGAGAGGATATGAAAAAGATTGATAGGGAATCACGATGATAAATCATACCCAGGCGAAAGCTATTGGAAAACTCTCTATTCTTTATCAAGTGGGGGTAACTACCATAATTGCAAAATTCCTTATCTTGGATATACCAATCGACCGTGATGCACCAATAGTGGTTGGTCAGGGATTCCTTTATACGATGGGTAGCATACCTAACACCCCGGAGAGGCTTTTCTCAACCTTTGATGGAGTCTGTCATCAAACCATTCGAGCTGCAAGATTCGATGTTCTAAGAACAACTGAGAGTGATAGTGATGATGAAGAGGAATATGAGATCAAAAGAAATAAGTTTCGAACACCGATATATGGCCCAAAACCCACTCCATATCTAAACTGTACCAATCTGAAAGATCGGTCATCAACTATACAAGTAGTAACTAACCCGTTCTGGAAAATTAGTGTTTGGAAGAAAGCAGTTAGTTTTCTTGGTTCATTACACGTGCCATTAAAACACATCAACTGGAAACCTGATCATAAGGGATGCTACACTAATGAAGAAGAATCAACAGGACAGTGGCGTACAAAAATAAGATTAACTGATCCATATGGGAACATTTGTCTACAAGGATTCACAACAAAGAAAATGGACCGAAAATTATCGAAGTACCACAAGTTGAGTGATATCATGTCACCCAACTGGTTTATGGAATAAAGTACTAGATCAACTTGGAATAAAGGAGCAGCTATATACTCTCGTTTTATGTTTTATGTGATGTTTTAAAAAGAAAATCATTTGTATAAATCCATAATGGATTACATTTGATGTACGGATATTAATCCGATATATGATATATTAATATTATGTTAATGTGTTGGGTTGAGATTATGTTTAAATTATGCGTATAATGTAAGATTGTGTAATCAGTAAAAAAATATAAATAAGGGAAGTACGCCGCACTTCTGGGAAGTGCGCCGCACTTGAGAGTGGTTTTTCATAAATAAACTTACCAAACATGATTGAAGTCATATAAAAAGAAACACACACACCCTCAAACATAAAACCGCCGGGTTTCTCACAAAACAAAAGAAAAGTTTCAAAAATCAATCCATCAACCTTCTAATCATGCCTATGGTATGTTGATTTCATTCCTTAGACTTGTTTATCATTAATTTGTTTAATTCTTGATTATTAAGGTTAAGTATAATTAGATTAGGAAAACCTTAATCCATGTTTTATATGAACAATTAAACCTTAGAATTATGATATTTAGGAGTAATTTAACTCATGCATGCTTGATTTGATTAAATCTAAAAGGGCATTGTTGATATTATTTAACACCTCCATTTTTAAATCAAGATTTGGGACCAACAATTAGGTGTTAATAATAAGTACAACAGTCAATAAATTATAAGGAACGACTCGAAAAGAGACGTTATGAAACATAATCAATTCCAAAAGAAAGTTCAGAGTGCAAGCGTTGTCCCAACATAAGACTAACAAGGTACAAGTGTTCCACACAAAAAAAATATTGTTTTTGAGGAATGGAAACCATGAGATTTAACAAAAATCAATTTTTAAGCGCAACTTCCTCCTCGTCCCAAGCTCCAAGTCCTTAGCTTTGATTACCTGAGATAAACATGCTAAAAAGTCAACGAAACATTGAGTGAAATTCATATGTTTATATAAGCATAAAGATTTAGAAAACAAATAATTAAATCATTGAAAACTTGTGGATCAAACAAGTTTTAATTAATAATGCATTGAGCTCGTGACACCCGATCCCTTTGACGATAATAAATTAAGTTTCCCCGATAGATTAGGTATTATTGCTATATACCTATACTTCTCAGAATAATATATCCGTTGAAAGTGGGTGTTCTAAAAGGATACAAACCCCGGACGGGGAGTCACCCCATAGGCCTATTTATTATACTAGCGTCTACCCATAATAGGTAGTTAATAGCTCACGATATTAGGGACTTTAGCAATAGGTACTAAAGCATTAGTCATACATTCGGGTCCAGCATACGGAAAAACAATTTGTGTTTAATTTTGTAAAACAAGCATGTATCTCCCTCGTGGGTTTTTAAGAAAACAATTAAAGAAATAAAGGTGAGGCTATGAACTCACCGTGAGTAGAAGATCAAATGAGAAATCAACGAGATAGAAGACTCCAATAATTAACCGAGACCTATAAAGCAAGTCGCGACTTAGAATTATAAATAAAATCATTATAGTGAAAATAGTTATATAATACTAGTCAAGAATCCGAAACATGAACAATATTGCACCAAGACTTAACCAAAGTATTTTTACCTCCAATTTGGTACACAACCTGTACTTATACTTAATTGAGTGTCTACTAAGTTTTGCTTAAGAATTCTTATCTCATTACCATGTTGTCACACTTTTATTTCTCAAGAAAAGACGTAGAAACCATGTTGCTGAATTTTAATCATCTTTATACCATCATATCTCTTAACCTATAAAAGATATAAGGATGGGGTTTTCACCCATGGAAGGATAATTAAGTCTATCTTCCAGAACTTTAAGCCAATCAATCGAACCATTTACCAATCCACGGGAATTGAGTTTTTACTAACCATAACTCAAAACAGAAAGTTGACTGAATTTCCATCGCTTACGGTTTCGGCCATAAATCCTATTCTATAATGGCTATTAAGTTGAATCCAAAGAGAGATGAAAGATTATGATGTCTAGTGTTTAAACATGTTTTAAAACCTAAGTTTAATGTATAAAAACCTGGAGAAAAACACGTTTCCCAACAGTTGCTCCAGAATTGACCTTCTTCCGTAAAAAGGCCATATCTCCTTCATCCGAAATCGATACAAAAGCGTCCAATTCGTCACATGAACCTAAGGCTGATATCTATCAAATCATGTCTTTTAATCACATTCCCTAAGCCAAAATATTTGAGAAAAACCCACGTTTTGCTACTGACCTGGAAACAGTCCCTAAATCTATTTCTAAACTCAATCCAAACACTTCAAAATCATCAATTGATCCATCACAAGGCCAAAATACATCAATGTGACACACCTCATATCCATTACACTTCACTTACACTAACTAACTAAGATCAACCATAAAAACTAATTGCATGTTCATAAAAATCAAAAATCAAGAACATGCACTTACTATAAAATCAAAACAATAAAAAGGAAGTTTAAGGAAACCTTTTTAACTTACAATGGAGTGATTTAAGAGATCAAACACGAACCTTAAGTGTTGTTGTGTTGGCTGCCAAAACCACCAAGACCAAATCAAATCCGAAAATAAACTTTCTACTATACCCAACCTTGTAAATACAACTACAATCAAACCCTTATAACCTTTATAGCCTTTAATCAATTAAAACCCTAAAAACTAAAAAGATCTTCAAAATCAAGTCTTCTCAAAATAAATGCATGGTTGATTCTATAGTTGGGAAAGGATTAGGGTTAAGTTTATTATTGTTTTGGAGTAATAAGGAAGGGATTTGATGAAGATTTGAAGGGGAATGTGGGGGGGGTTTTCTTGGGTTTGCGTCGAACAGGAGAAGAGGGGAGGGAAGAAGACTGATGGTCTTTACCCTTTTTTATCTATTTACTAGGAAAATACCTAAAAAATATAAGGGTGCATTTGTTTGAGCTTGATAAGTAGTCTCCCCCTTTGGGGTAGGCTTGGTTAGGCTTCTTGTTTGGGACATCTTGGTATCTCTTTGTTTCCGGGCTCGATAACCTATTCTAGTTCGATACTTTTCCTAAATCGTGATTTTCATCTTGGGTGCAATTTAAAACACAAGAAAGACGAATAATGTAAAAACAAAATAATTAGGCACTCAAAGCCCGAATACGGAGTCGTTGATTTCAATTATAAACCGGATAAATTAAATTGTAGGATTCGCGAGGGTTTCAAAAATCAAAGATTTTAATAAAAAACGATTAAGATAATAAAATGAATTATTTAAAATTTAGAATTTAATTATAAATTCAAATTAAGTAGTGACCTTAAATACGGGGTTTTACATCCTCCCCTCCTTACGGGAGCGCCGTCCCGGTGCTCAATTCTTCATACTTGTCTTCTTCTTGCTCGAGAACAAATGCGGATATTTGCTTCTAAAGAAGTCTTCTCGTTCCCATATGAACTCCGTACCTCGTTGTGAGTTCCAACAAACCTTAACGACGGAGATACGGCTTTGCTTAAGTTGCTTTACTTCACGATCCATGATTTCAACCATTTCTTCTATAAAGTGTAGCTTGTCATCGAGTTGAATTTCTTCAAGCGAAATAACCAAATTTTCATCCGCCAAACACTTCTTGAGATTGGAAACGTGGAAGGTGTTGTGAATTCCATGGAGTTCATCTGGTAACTCCAACTTATACGCCACAGGACCGATTCTATCAACGATCTTGAATGGCCCCACATACCGTGGACTCAACTTATCACGCTTACCAAATCGAATCACTCCCTTCCAAGGGGACACCTTTATCATGACCATGTCTCCCACACTAAACTCCATTGGTTTACGCCTCACATCCGTATAACTCTTTTGGCGACTATGAGCGGTCAGTAAGCGGTTTTTGATTTGCACAAACTTTTCCATCGTCTCTCTAATTAGCTCTGGCCTCGTGAGTTGGCTATCTCCAACCTTACTCCAACAAATAGGCGATCTACACTTCCGCCCATAGAGTGCTTCGAAAGGTGCGGCCTTGATGCTCGCATGATAACTATTATTATAAGAAAACTCAACTAGAGGTAAATGTCGATCCCAACTCTTCCCAAAATCAATCACGCACGCCCGCAACATGTCTTCTAAAGTCTGTATCTTTCTTTCACTTTGACCATCCGTTTTTGGGTGGTAGGCAATGCTCATGTTCACATCGGTTCCCAAGGCCTTTTGAAGTGATCTCCAGAATCCTGATGCAAATCGGCTATCTCTGTCCAATATGATTGATACAGGCACCCCGTGTCTACAAACAATTTCCTTCAAGTACTGCAGAGTTAATTTCTCCATACTATCAGTCTTCTTCATCGGCAGGAAGTGAGCCGACTTAGTTAACCGATCGACAATAACCCAGATTATGTCATAACCACTTGGGGTTCTCGAAAGTCCTGAAACAAAGTCTATGGCTATTTTCTCCCATTTCCATTCGGGGATTTTTGGTTGTTCGAGTAAACCTAACGGATTCTGATGTTCAGCCTTCACCTTGGCGCAATTCAGGCACTTACTAACATAGGTGGCAATATCAACCTTCATGTTCGGCCACCAATAAAACTTTTTCAAATCCTGATACATCTTATCAAAACTGGGGTGAATCAAATACTTTGAATTATGTAACTCGTGCATAATCAGATCCCGTAATCCACCAAACAACGGCAACCATATTCGTTTATCAAAGTATCAAATTCTGTCTGAGCAAATCTTAAATATCAGCTTCAACAATCTTCCCAGATTCTCTGCCTTCACATTTTCTTTCTTCATTTATTCTGTTTGAGCTTTAAGTATTATCTCAGACAAGTCGGGTTAAATTGTCATAACTAGAGCTCTAACCCTTATCGGCTTTTCCCTCTCCTTTCGACTCAGAGCATCCGCCAGTACATTAGCCTTACCGGGATGATAGCGGATTTCACAATCATAATTGCTTAATAATTCAATCCATCAGCATTGCCTCATATTGAGTTCTTTCTGGTCCAAAATGTATTGAAGACTTTTTTTGTCTATGAACACAACACATTTCGTTCCATACAAGTAATGTCTCCAAAGTCGTAGGGCAAAAACCACGACGCCCAACTCTAAATCATGAGTCGTGTAGTTTTCTTCATGCTTCTTTAGTTGGCGTGAGGCATATCCGATCACCTTCTCTTGTTGCATCAGCACTTCTCCAAAACCTTTGATGGATGCATCGCAATATACGACAAAATCTTCCGACCCTTTGGGTAATGCTAATATTGGCGCACTATATAATTTCTGCTTCAAAATATGAAAAGCTTCTTCTTTATCTTCACCTCATTCATACTTCTTGTTCTTCTGGGTTAGTTTAGTAAGTGGTTTGGCAATCAAAGAAAACCCCTTGATGAATCTTCAATAATATCCAGCTAAACCCAGAAATTGTCTCACTTATGTTGGTGTTGTAGGTGCAGTCCAATTCTTGATGGCTTTAATTTTGGAGGGATCAACGTGAACTCCTTTACTATCGATTACGTGACCAAGAAATTGCACTGAATCAAGCCAAAAATCGCACTTTGAGAATTTGGCATACAATTTCTCTTTCTTGAGCAACCCCAAAATAATCTTTAAGTGTTCTTCATGATCTTATTTGCTCTTGGAATAGATGAGTATGTCATCGATGAACACAATCACAAATTTGTCGAGGTACAGCTTGCACACTCGATTCATTAAGTCCATAAATACCGTAGGGGCATTGGTTAATCCGAACGGCATTACTTGGAACTCAAAATGACCATACCGAGTTCGGAAGGTTGTGATTGGTATATCCTCTTCTCGAATGCGGAGTTGATGATAACCCGACCACAAATCAATCTTTGAGTACACGCTCAAACCTTGCAGTTGATCAAATAGATCGTTAATCCTCGGAAGCGAATATCAGTTCTTGACCGTCAACTTGTTTAGTTTGCGGTATTCGATACACATACGGAAAGATCCATCTTTCTTCTTAACAAATAACACTGGAGCTCCCCAAGGTGACAAGCTCGGTTGAATGAATCCTTTCTCCGACAACTCCTTTATTTGATCTGACAACTCCTTCATTTTAGACGGCGCTAAACGATAAGGAGCGCGTGCGACAGGTGCGGCGCCAGGCACAAGTTCGATTCTAAACTCTACTTGTCGAGGTGGTGGGAGTCCTGGTAAATCATCAGGAAACACCTAGGGAAAGTCACGAATTATAGGCACGTCCTCTAAACGTTTTTCTTTTGGCTCTTTCTCCGTCACATGGGCTACAAATAAATGGCATCCCCTTTCTATGTATTTTCTCACCTTAATACAGGATACCACCTTCAATCGAGACACGTCACAATTTCCCTTAACTACAAACATCTTACCCTTAACCGGTATATGAACCTCTTTCTTTTCGCAAACTATGAGAGCATCGTGCTTAACTAACCAGTCTATACCAACAATCACATCGAATGTACCGAGTTCTATAGGCATAATATTAACTTTAAACAATTGATTAAGTAGATTTAGAGTAAAACCTCTTAGAATGGTATTTATACTAACTAATATCCCATCGGCCAATTCCACTTCATAACTTTTATTTAATCTCACTGGTTTAATATCAATTAAATGACTAAATCCAGAATTAACGAAACTCTTATCTGAATCGAAATCAAATAATACTCTAACATAGCGATTGTTAAGTAAGAACGTACCGATGACAACATTTGGTCCTTGACCTTGATCGGCATCTATAATTGCATAAGCTCGGCCAGTTGCATTTCCACCTCTCTGATCAGCTAGATTAGGGCATCAGCTTCGGTTATGATTCCTATCTCCGCACTCATAGCAGGCCCGAATAGGTAGAGCATTCATCCTAGTAGCCACTCCTCTTACTCTACAATCCTTTTACTGATGGACCCTCTTTTTGCACTTGGTGCACTTGACCGGACAATTCCCAAAATGACACAAACCACAACGATTACACTTTGGGGCTGGTCCACCTTGATCAACAACATTATTCTAGGCAGCAGTCATTGCCCTTGCACCATCTTGCCTTCTTTGATTGTACTGATTGTGGCGATTGTTATCACGATAATTGCCACGGTTGTTGCGGTTGTTGTTGTTGCGGTTATCATTGTTGTTGCGGTTGTTGTTGTTGTTGCGGTTGTTGCTTCCACCTTGATTATTGTTTTCCTATCTCCTTTTGTTGCCTTCCGCAATTCTTTCATTGTTTGCTTGAATCTTCTGCTCTATTAAGGTGTGTGACATACACACAACATCATTGAGCCTAGCAGGCCTGGATGAATTTGTTTCACCCTTAATGATCTCAGGCAGCCCCTTGATGTACAATTTAACCTTCTTCTTTTCATTGGGAACAGCATCAGGACACAATTGAGCCAATTCATTAAACCTTTCAGTGTACGCAGCTATATTCATATCCCTTAACTTTAAATGTCTTAGTTCATCTTCCAACCTCTAAACTTCCTCAGTTGGATAAAACTCGTCGATCATCATTTGTTTCACCTCAGTCCATGACCTTCTATTCGCCAACTCAAGTCCTAAAGTAGCAACCTAAGAATTCCACCAGGTAAGAGCTCGGCCATGAAGTGTAGCAGTGGCAAACTTCACTTTCCTTCTTTCAGCGCACTCACTTATCCCAAAAGTACTCTCTATCTTTTTGAACCAACGACAAAGCCCGACAGCACCTTCAGTCCAGTGAAATTACGTGGGACCACATTTCATAAACCCAGTAAATGTACATTCTCGAGCCACTGGCGTAGCCGCTGGGCCTCCAGCAGGACCTCCAGCTCTGGTTGCTTCTTCTCTCGCTCTTTCTCGTTCAGCTCTAATAGCCGCTTCAATTCTATCTCGCACTAGTTGATCGACGGCCTCTTAAGTCAAAGGAAGTTGAGGGTCAGTTTGGGATCTTATTCTTGGAGCCATGGTTCGGTCACGACGCAAGAAAAACCATGGTGAGTACTCATACAATTATATGTCTATAATGTGTACAAATAGTCTGATCACAACATGAATCCAATAATCAACATCATACAAAAGGAAAGAAATCACAACACATCAAGTAAAGATCAAAAGTAATCATTTGCCATTCATCACAAGAGTTAGTACATGTTTGCATTGTTTACCAAAATATGACTCATGTCATCACAAGCATGGATACCAAATCTACTAACTGACATGTCGGTTTATTGATTACTTCAACAAAATAAAAGTACTACAAATGAAACTAAACAACTACGGGTCACGTGGAGATCCACGGGACTCTAAGGGTTGTGAGTCTTTGGCATCAGCAGCATCACCCTCGTCATCTTTCTCTTCCCTAGAATCTTTAACTACATCAGTGGTATCAACACTCTCACCACCACGGTCACTAACAGCATCAGCACGGACTGCATTGTCCCTAACCATAACATACGGATCAACACGTCGGGGATGAGAAGTAGTGTTGGTAGAAGGATCATATGGCGTCTCTCTGTATCGCCTTTTCAAAGGTAACTGGTTCCTTAGTCTGTACTCCTATCTACTCAAATCATCATAATACCATGACACGCGAGTCTAGTGGTTCTTATAGTACTCAGCCTCTATATGGTTGTACTTAGCTTTTTCCTCAGCAACTCTTAACCTGATTCTTAACATTTCATTTTCAGCTCTCAAATCTCTCTCCTGAATTTATTGAAACTATTCATTCAACCCAGCCATTAACTTCTTTATTTCTTGTATTTGTTCCCTAAATGTAGAATCTAGGACTGTCAGATCATCGTCAAAGCTATCCATTCTCATATCATTTCTCTCAAGCCTTTTGGATGACGAACTCTTAACTCTGAACCTATCTCACATTTGTTTAGTCAAAGTCTTGACCCTGGAGTAAAGAGTGTTCGGATAATTTACCATAGGTCCAGGGGGATAAACTTTGCATAAGGTAGGATTAAAGACAGTGGCAGAAGATCCCTTGCCAACATAAAAACTACCAGAAAACTATCGAATATGTGGTATAGGCTGTAAGGTACTCCGAAGAATAGGAGCACTCATGAACTCTTGCTCAGCTGTCTCGGGGCTAGGTGGTGGCCTATTGAGGGGATCAATCTCCTCATAGGGGTGAATGATCTCAGCATCATTCTCATCATCGTTATCCTCGACCTCCATCTCTTCGTCCTCTTCATCTTCCATTTCTTCCTCATCCTCCTCTTCTGCTTCTACCTCATCTTCATCGTCTTCTTCGATCCATCCATTATTATTATTCAGGTCATGCCCACCAATCCATTAAGGAGCAAACCCAGCAGGAGCTTATTCCGGGATGGGTTCTTCTTCCTCTTCCGGTTCTTCATCATCATTAGCTAAAAAGTCATTGGCTTGAATAGGTGCAGGGTTAGAAGCAATAGGAGCATGCTCAGGAGCAGGAGCTTGTTCATCTTTGGGAACATTCGGATCACTATTTGGGGGAGGTAAATTTGCCATGATAATCTGTCATCACGAAAAATAAATACGTATAAGGTCACAATATAGATAAAATTTATGCAACATACGAATGAATGCAATGCATTACAATGAATATGATAAATTAATATTAGTTTATTTAAACATGTAAATAATTTAATAGTGATTTATTTAAACATGTAAATAAATATGAAAACTTTGATATAAAGTTTAATTATTGAAGTATATCTCGATATGCATTATAGTATTTATTTAATTAATACTAAACAATAATGTATTCACGATGAATGAATACTAACAATGGTAATCACTTAGGATGACTTGAGCGGGAACCACGAGGAGTATTTTGCGCACAAAAATTAGAAAAATAAAGTTATAGTTTAGGTTTTTAAAAAATGACCTAGTTCTCTGTAACTTATGGCTCTTGATACCAATCTTTAACACCCCCATTTTTAAATCAAGATTCGGGACCAACAATTGGGTGTTAATAATAAGTACAACAGTTAATAAATTATAAGGAACGACTCAAAAAGAGACGTTATGAAACATAATCAATTCCAAAAGAAAGTTTAGAGTGCAAGCGTTGTCCCAACATAAGACTAACAAGGTACAAGTGTTCCACACAAAAAAAACATTGTTTTTTAGGAATGGAAACCATGAGATTTAAAAAAATCATTTTTTAAGCGCAACTTCCTCCTCGTCCCAAGCTCCAAGTCCTTAGCTTTGATTACCTGAGATAAACATGCTAAAAAGTCAACGAAACATTTAGTGAAATTCATAGGTTTATATAAGGATAAAGATTTGGAACATAAATAATTAAATCATTGAAAACTTGTGGATCAAACAAGTTTTAATTAATAATGCATTGAGCTTGTGACACTCGATCCCTTTGATGAGAATAAATTAAGTTTCCCTGATAGATTAGGTATTATTGCTATATACCTATACTTCTTAGAATAATATATCCGTTGAAAGTGGGTGTTCCAAAAGGATACAAACCCCAGACGGGGAGTCACCCCATAGGCCTATTTATTATACTAACGTCTACCCATCATAGGTAGTTAACGGCTCACGATATTAGGGACTTTAGCAATAGGTACTCAAGCATTAGTCATACAATCGGGTCTAGCATACGGAAAAACAATTTGTGTTCACTTTTGTAAAACAAGCATGTATCTCGCTCGTGGGTTTTTAAGAAAACACTTAAAGTAGTAAAGGCGAGGCTATGAACTCACCGTAAGTAGAAGATCAAATGAGAGATCAATGAGATAGAAGGCTCCAATAATTATCCGAGACCTATAAAGCAAGTCGCGACTTAGAATTATAAATAAAATCATTATAGTGAAAATAGTTATATAATACTAGTTAAAAATCCAAAACATGAACGATATTGCACCAAGACTTAACCAAAGTATTTTTACCTCCAATTTGGTACACAACCTGTACTTATACTTAATTGAGTGTCTACTAAGTTTCGCTTAAGGATTCTTATCTCATTACCATGTGGTCACACTTTTATTTCTCAAGAAAAGACGTAGAAACCATGTTGCTGAATTTTAGTCATCTTTATTCCATCATATCTCTTAACCTATAACAGATACAAGGATGGGGATTTCACCCCTGGAAGGATACTTAAGTCTAGTTTCCAAAAATTTAAGCCAATCAATCGAACCATTTACCAATCCATGGGAAATTAGTTTTTACTAACCATAACTCAAAATAGAAAGTTGACTAAATTTCCATCGCTTACGGTTTCGGCCATAAATCCTATTCTATAATAGCTATTAAGTTGAATCCAAAGAGAGAAGAAATGTTATGATGTCTAGTCTTTAACCATGTTTTAAAACTTAAGTTTAATGTACAAGAACCTAGAGCAAAACACGTTTCCCAATAGCCGCTCCAGAATTGACCTTCTTCCGTAAAAAGGCCATATCTCCTTCATCCGGAATTGATACAAAAGCGTCCAATTCGTTACATGAACCTAAGGCTTATATCTATCCATCCATGTCTTTTAATCATAGTCCCTAAGCCAAAAATTTTGAGAAAAACCCACGTTTTGCTACTGACTTCGAAACAGTCCCTAAATCTACTTTTAAACTCAATCCAAACACTTCCAAATCATCAATTGATCCATCACAAGGCCAAAATATATCAATGTAACACACCTCATATCCATTACACTTCACTTACACTAACTAACTAAGATCAACCATAAAAAGTACTTGCATGTTCATAAAAATCAAAAATCAAGAACATGCACTTACTATAAAATCAAAACAATAAAAAGGAAGTTTAAGGAAGCCTTTTTAACTTACAATGGAGTAATTTAAGAGATCAAACACGAACCTTAAGTGGTGTTGTGTTGGCTGCCGAAACCACCAAGACCAAATCAAATCCAAAAATGAACTTTCTACTATACCCAACCTTGTAAATACAACTACAATCAAACCCTTATAACCCTTATAGCCTTTAATCAATTAAAATTCTAAAAACTAAAAAGATCTTCAAAATCAAGTCTTCTCAAAACAAACGCATGGTTGATTCTATAGTTGGGAGAGGATTAGGGTTAAGTTTATAATTGTTTTGGAGTAATAAGGAAGGGATTTGATGAAGATTTGAAGGGGAATGTGGGGGATTTTCTTGGGTTTGCGTCGAACAAGAGAAAAGGGGAAGGGGAGAATACGGATGGTTTTATTTTTTTGAACATTGTATTGAGTTTGTATGTGTGTTTTGTTTCGGCTTATATAGAAAAGAGAAAAAAGGGGGGGGGTTTATTTATAGTATATCTATTTACTAGGAAAATCCTTAAAAATATAAGGGTGCGTTTGTTTGAGCTTGATAACCGGCCTCCCCCTTTGGGGTGGGCTTGGTTGGGCTTCTTGTTTGGCACATCTTGGTATTTCTTTGTTTCCAGGCCCGATAACCTATTATAGTTTGATACTTTTTCTTAAATCGTGATTTTCATCTTTGGTGCAATTTAAAACACAAGAAATACGAATAATGTAAAAACAAAATAATTAGGCACTCAAAGCCCGAATACGAAGTCGTTGATTTCTCGATTATAAAATAGATAAATTAAATTGTAGGATTCGCGAAGGTTTCAAAAATCGACGATTTTAATAAAAATTGATTAAGATAATAAAATGAAATATTTAAAATTTAGAATTTAATTATAAATTCAGATTAAGTAGTGACCTTAAATACGGGGTTTTACATATTATGATTTATGATTTAAATTATTATAGGAAAATGATAAAAAAAATTCGGAATTATTATTTTCATCCCAAAAAGTACGCCGGTTTTGCCACAAAACCGCCGCACTTTGTATAACACCCCGTGTTTTAGGGTCATTGTACGATGTCAATAAATTCACTATTTATTTTTAGTATTGTACGCGTTTACTTTTAAATCGTAATAGTTAAGTTAAATCACGTAAGCTAAAAATTATCGTTCAATATAAACGGACATCAAACAATTAAATGTTTGCATCAAGCAAGTGTTAAGTAATTATTTTGAGGATAATTATTAACTTTTTTCATTTTATTTTTATTGGTTGCGTAAAGTGTTTACGTTTCGCGATAAAATACGTTTAGGCATTCCCGGAACCACCAAAACTTTTCTACGCTTCAACAAATACCCACAATTGTACCCAATACTCAAAATTTACAAAAAATATCATCACATGTGTCTATATGGCCGGATATGGAGCTAGGATTACAAAGATAATATCTAATTCCAAAACACATCTCCTAGAATTCATGGGATGTTCTTATCTTTAGGAAACCAAGAGATATTTCTTACTAACCCTAATAGTGAACTTGACCACTATTCCCTTAAAACCCTCCCTTTGTCTTAAGACTTCTATGTGCATCCTTTGACTAGTATTATGGATATATAAGGTCTTCACAAGTAAAGAATACATACACATCTCATTTTCAAAAGTGAAAACAACAAAAACTCTCTCATTTCCTTCCTATAAGCTTGCGGCTCAAAACCCTTAACATAAACCATCCATACAAAATTAATTTCTAACACTTACACACATTCCTACATCATTTCTAAGATGACCTAAAGTGTTTACAAGGATTGGTTAAGCATTTACAAGTGTTGAAGTAAGAAAAGGAATATTAGGGTTTCAAACTAATCTAGGGTTTTCTAAGCTTTGCAAGCTTTGGTTTAATATCTAAACAAGGGTTTAGATATTGTGGTTCATCACATTACATCATATTAAGGTCATCTAAAACTCTTAATATCTTTACATTTATGATTTTATGCATATATAAGTTCTATGTAGCAAATCACCATTTAGGATGCTTAATAACATGTAAAATGGACTTTTACTTGTGATCATGGTTTTATACACTTTTACATATGTTATAGGGTTTTTATTATCATGTTATGATGGAAGTATAAAGATTGTACACTTGTGGTTTATGTATAAAAGTATATATATAAACTAGTAAATCAAAAGTTCACATAATAAGTTTATGATTAAAAGTAATGAGAGGACTTGTTATCTTGGACAATATTGGACAAAATATGAACTAAAAGACTTTAAATATGTAAGACATGTGATAATAAGTATTGTAATGGACTTGTAACAAGGTGGTTAAGCTTAAAAGTGCAAAATCAAGTTTAAAACATGTTTTTATCACAAACTTCAAAACTTTCTGTTTGAAATTCGAATCTAACATATATATTTTATGATTTTATAAAATAGTACATGTCACAAGGATCGTAGGTATGTAGAGAACTCGAAAAACTAATTTATAACGAAGGAGATACGCTAATTTTAAGTTATACGTTAATTAAACGCGTTATAAAAGAAATTTTATAAAAACAATTTATAAAATACTTCTGATATACAAGGTTTGTTATTTTTCCCAGATAGTACATAATTTTAGGATTCTAAAACAATAAGACTCGTAATTTTTCAATCAGTAATGAAAGAGTTATGAATTTTGCGAGTTTACGATAATAAATACTTTTATAAAACTATTTTTATAAAAGTTACTATTCATCTCAGACATGAACATTTTGAAAACATCATTAATTTGATAAAACTTTTAATTACGAAGACGTACTCGAAAGAATCACTAAAAACAGAGTTATAACGAATAAAATACGACATTTACGGGTTTTACGATAACTAAATCTATAAAAATAAATTTATAAACTGTCATGAACAGTAAAAACCACTGTTCATCAGAGGACTAAAAATATTAAAATGTCATATTTTGACAATTCGTCTTAATACGAAAGCGTGGACATAAGAAACGTAAGAAACGGGCTTAAAACGATAATGTTACGTCGTTTTTACTAATGAAATATTTATAAACGTTTTAACTTTATAATTACGATTTCACAAACGTAATTAGATGGTGATGTAGCTATATAGAATTATATATGATAGTAGTTATTCAAAATTCTTAGTACTTATACGGCCTATAATTAATTAGGTTGCATTCGGCGTTTATCTGACGCATTTTCTGTGATATAATCTGATATTCATTACTCAAGGTGAGTTCATAGCCCCACGTTTTACATTTTAATGATTTACAATTTTTGGGGTGAGAAACATATGCATGTTTTACAATTGGACGCAAGTGGACATTTCACATTTACGATTACGTGTTTGCCTAAGTAGCGATAACCCAGAGAGAGAAAGTAAAGAGAGAAAGAGGAGGAGGATAATGAATTGAAACTTGAATACACAAACAAGAATACACATCCACAAATGAGTGGTGGAGGTATTTAAACCCATTTACAATAATGAGCCATAAAAGCCCGTGAACTTTTAGACTTTACCAATTTAGCCCCTTATGACTTTTAGGAACCTTTTTCTATTTAGCCAATATCTTGTGACTTAATTTTTAGTCACAAGCCTTTTACTTACCCTATTACACAATATTAAATCACTGTTTATTACAAGACATATATCTCAATAAGGTCGTCACTTTTATCAATCCTAACAATCTTCCCCCAAGGGACGATAGTCAAGAATGGATAAAGGATTTTTGAATTTTGAATTACACTACGAATATAATAGCACAAACTAAAAACAATTAACTAGCATGAAATTTTAATACACGAAAATTAAAAACGTGAGCTAAAACTGAAATTTAAAATCTAAGGCACTACTTTTAACAAATTTTATACCTAAAAATCACAAATTTAAAAAGAAAATTTTAGGAAAAAGAATTGGAATTTTTTAACTATTTTTGAATTTTTTATGAATTTTTAAAGAAAAATGAATTAACAAAAATAAACTTTTTCTAAAAATTATCACTAAAATTTTACTTTTATTTTTCAAAAATACTAGATTTAAAAAGAAAATTTTCACAAAAAGAATTAAAAATTTTCAACTATTTTTCTATTTTTTATGAATTATTTAAGAAAAAGAAATTAACTAAAATCTATTTTAATTCCTAGAAAATACAAATTACACTGGAAAAATAAGGAAAAATGGTTTTAAAATACTAAAAGTGTGCAGAAATTTAATGGAATAAAAAGCCCTAAATTTTATAAACCAATTGAGTCCTAATTTTATCAATTAAAAACTTTAACCTAATTTTATTAAACTAAAAATTTAAAATATAAAACTATTTTATTTTTCCTAGAAAGACAGGGTAGGAAATGTAACTAAAGAAAGAGAAGGGTAGGCGGTGTAACTACTGAAAATTTACACTACAGTTAAAACGATTAACCTTTAACTATTGACAAATTACAAAACAAACCCTACGCTATGGCTTATTTTTGGCTTATTAAAAAGTGAAAATAAGCAAAAACTTAAAACTACAAAGTTGTAAAGGAGCTTATAGACTACAACTTTAATAAAAACACTTACTACTTTTATCCACTTAATAAGCTAGAAAATAAGCTTTTTGGACTGTGTTACAGAAACTATGCTTTAACTAATTTTTTCAATCTTTAGCTTATATCCAGCTTAATTATCAATGAAAATGAAAGCCAAAAGAACTTATAAGAAGCTTAAGATGTGTTCTAGATTTATCTGAAAAGACTTAAGCTAAAAGTTAACAAGATTAACAAGAGATTTGCTATTGAAAAGTGAAAGGTTCAGGCTTAAACTGGAATTAAGCTAATGTTAATAAGCTAAAACACTTATTTCTAAACCTTAGAAGCTAAATTTTTGGGAATAAGCTATGCTATGGTTATTAAGCAAACCTAGATAAAAGGTTTCTAAAAATTACAAATAGAAATAAGAAAACAATAAGAAAATAAGCTAAACTCTAATGAACTGCTATACTACTTTTTGCAGGTAAAATAAACTAGACTAAAAACTTTAAAATGAAACTCAAGTGATGAAATGTAATAAGCTAATGGAAAACTATTGAGATTCTAAAAACTAAATCCTAACTCTTAACTATGAAACCTGAAAAGTAGCTTAAAAGATTATAAGCAACAGCAACATTGACTGTTGCTGCTGATGCTATAGCTGATGCACTTGGCAATATTCTCAAATGCAGACTAAACTTCTTAAGTGAGAACTCATTGAACCTACTAAATGTATGTATCTAATCCTGCTTTGAACAATGTTGAATACTAGAAAGCTATAAATTTCTTAAAGCTAAAACTAATACACTATCTAAAGTGCCCTGGTGGTAGAACAAGATTTTTAAACTCTAAACTTTGAATTTATAGAATCTAATTCTTAAAACTTATTAAAAGCTTGATATTATAGCCTAACACAACTGTATGAAGAATATTGACAGGATTACTTTGACTTTAGAAGTCAAAGTTAGCTTATTCCAAACACTACTTTACTAGTGCTGTCAAAACTAAATTACACTAAAATTCTATTTTAACTCTAAAACAACTAAATCTTTTTATCTACTCACACTAAGATTCACCTTCTTAAGCTATTTAAAGACTAAAACCTACAGCTTATTTGTAGAATTAAGCTACTTACTCACTTAGCTACTTCTACTTACTATGACAGATTTGACAGAAATGAAAATTAATGAATCCTAACTATTATTACTTAAAGGCAATTGTATTTCTAGGATATGTAAACAGTATTAGACAGTATTAAGCATTCAAGAACATTACAATAAGCTAAATTGAATAAGCTAGATTAATACTAAAATGAATTTAAGATGATTAAACCTGAAATTGAGAAGTCTCAGACCTAGCCACTCTATCTGAATGAGTGGCTTAAAATTGTAAACCTAATGGCTTCCAAAGCCTCTAAACCTTGAGCTTAAAGCTCAATAAGCTAAAATTAGCTTATTCTTCCAAATAGCTCCAAACTGGATTAAACTGAACTCAAGTGATTATGTTTGATGTAAAATGAATAAAATGAGTTAATGAATTACTAAAAACAAAGTTTTGACTAAATTTGAGCTTATTAACAAGAATAAGCTCAAATGAGCTTATGAGAGCTTATTAGGTAAAAAACAGCTTAAAATTGAAATCAAAGAACAACGAAACTTGAGATTAAGCTTTTATTGATCAAATGTAAAGGTACAAGCTGAGATTACAATAGTACAAGTAAATGAGAACAAATTCAAAAAGCTTAAAAGTAAATTGCTTAAAAATAAGAAAAATTCAAACTGAAACTTTAAACTCACTCTCACTAGTCTCAGAACCAAGCCACTCTTGAAGAGTGAGTGGCTTAAAAATCAAGCACCTAAGTGGCACCTTGCCTCTAAACCTGAGCAACAAGCTCAATAAGCTTTCAAAAGCTTATTACTCCATAAGCTTCCAAACTTGAAATCAATTAATCAATTATGAACTAAAATGAACTGAAAACAGTATTTAATAGCTTTTAACAAGTTTTAAACTGAATTTGAGCTTATGAAAAAGAATAAGCTCAAATGAGCTTATTGAGAGCTTATTGAGAGCTTAATGAGTGAAAAGAGCTTAAAATTGAAAAGGTAGAACTATAGAAGCTTAAGAACTGAATTGTATTGCTCAAAGAAGTGAGTACAAACTAAAGTAGCAAAGGTACAAGAGCTTAAAGCTGAAATTTAAAAAGCTTAAAAGAAAAAGCTTGAAAAAAAATACAAAAAGTAAAAAAAAGAAAATTAAAACACTAACTAACTCCCAAAATGAGTCCTAAGCTTCCTATTTATAGAGGATGGAAGAGGAGAGGTGAGAGTTTCTTGAATCTTCCAATACATCTTAGCCGTTGATCATTTTTGAACAATTTATGGCCGTTTGATCATGATGATGAGGTGTTCTGGCCAATAAGGGAGTGCCACGTATGCTAGGTGAGGTGGAGGAGGGTGTAGAACGAGATTGAGTGTTATAGAGGAGCGGGGTAGGGATTTGGCGAAGATGGGTTGTTTGTTGGTTTTGGCGGGAAATGCTGTTAGGAGGTTGTTAGGGGTTTATACCGCGTGTGTGTATGTTTGAATGTTTGAGAGATTTGCAACAATGGTCCTTGTGTTTCACCCGCCCCTTTTCTAGTATAAAAGAAAGTTTCAAATTGACAACATTGGTCCTTGTAGTTTCTATTTTCTTTTTCCACTTCACAAACAAACTTTCCACTATTTGCAAATTAAGTCCCTTGAACTTCACAACTTCCAAATAAGCCCTTGACTTTGAACACTTGTCAAGATTGGTCCTTGACTTTTATCTTGAGCTTCATTTCTTGTATCAATCTGGTCCGGCTTTTGATTTGGCTTTCCGTCTTCACTCTTTTTCTTGTCTCTTTCGTTTCCTTGTCGGTTTTTGACTGTTTTTGCTTCTTTTTGTCCTTTTTATCCTTTCCTGCACAATAGACACAAAAGCACACATTTTTCTATTCTTTTGGCATTTTCTGGCTTTTATTTGGCAAAATCCCGGGTTTTTAATATGTACAATTAAGCATTTATCAAAATTCCCCAAACTAAAGGATTGTCGTGTCCTCACGCAATGTTATCAAGTATACACTTTGTAAACTAACAAGTTTCCAAAATGCCCTTGTTTTCACCTTTTATGAATCACCTTTTTAAACAACTTAAGCTTTTTTCTCAACATTTAATCTCATGGAAACACATTAATGGCAATCATTGCAACTTTGCAACTTTTAGGCTCATTGAAATAGGCTACTCCCGATTAATAGAGCACAAAAGAGGAAAATTCGTCATCCTTGACTTTTCACTAGACTAAACAAAGCTATTAAACAAGATCATTGTCAATATAAGTCCAAATGATTAAGCTCTTATACTTATAACTTGTGAACTTTTCACTCCCAGGAATAAATTAATGATTAAGATGTGTGCACTCTTTTTAACTCAACCATAGATCAATTTATCTTCATAGTTGAAATCCATCTAAGCTTTACAAATAAGCCTTGTGAGCTTAAATGTTAATAACATAGATAAACCTCGACTCAAAGCTAAAAGAGATTCGAACAAAACTTTATAAAATTGATTAGAAAATAAAAATTTTAACCATTCTTTTATTTTTGTCATATACTATAATTTATTTTTTTCTTGCAATATGATCGTATCTTTCAAGGATTTTACAAAATCAAGAAGAAACGTAAAACAATAAATAATTGAGTTGAGATCGTTTGTTTTAAATTGATGTACATGAGCCTTGAAAATGATGAACGGTGGCACGAAATTATTAGCGTGAGTTTGATTAACGGTTGATCAAAACTCAAATGGACAAACGGGCACCAACGTTCACTTATGAATCACTAAAGGGGCTGTTTCAAAGAAAGGACTAACGGTCCAAGTGGTTTATCAAGAGTTTAAAAACCAATAAAGGATGAATGGTGAAATACTTCAAGTCCAGGGACTAAAAGTGTAAAAATCAATTTTTTGTTAAAATTGACACACGTTTTCCCTCCTGCCTATTGTCTTCTTCGATTTGAATTTTATAAAAATGCAACGAATGAACTTTTAATCATTTAAACTCGTTCGGTTATCGTCGTAACATCCAAATAAAACCACGTTGAATCCGAAACGAAGTCACGAACACGCTGATATAAGTCCTAAGTCTCGAAGAGCATACGTCACTCGAAACCGAAAATCCTAAAAAACTTAAACGAGTAGAATGTTGTTGTTATAATTTGTTCGGTTCCTAAAGGGTTTGATCCACGTTTGGATCTCAAGTGTTATCATCGAACCGGTTGTTAAGAAAATACACTCTGATCGGTTCAAAAAATAAATCCACTCGTTCGACCCTTAAGAAATTTTGCTCGTTCGGTTCGAGAAGTGTGTATGCTTGTTCAGTCTTCAAACAAAATGTCTTGTTCAGTTCCCACTGCTTCAACTCGTTCGGTTGTAGAAGCTTATACTTTTTCGGTTCTTGAGGGCTTTCACTGGTCGGTTGACAAGGTTTTTGCTCGATTGGTTCACCTTGGTTGTCACTCGTTCGGCTTCAAAACTTTTTGCTCGTTCGGTCGTCAAAGTTTTTTTGCTTGTTCGGCTCTAGAAAGATGTCACTGGTTCGGTTGTTCAATGAGTTGCACTTCGTTTGGTTGCAACTAGACTGCACTTGATCGGCTTATACGAGAGCACTTTGTGTGCACTTCTTTTCTTCGCTCTTGTTTCAGCCGAGTACCACCAAGAATGAACCACTCAATAAATAAATAAAAACTTTTTTAATGAATTATAAGAAACCACATATATATATATTTTTTTAAATGAATATAAGAAAAATAGAGCACGTGGTTTCTTGTTTTTTTTAACAATCCAACAAAAAACGTTTTTGTGTTTACAAGCCAAGACGCACCCTTCTTTTTTTTAATTGTATGTGTTTTCGAATCACAAAAAAAAACAACTCGTTTTTTTTTTAATTTTCGAACAACAAAAAAATTGTAACCGTAAATCTTTGATTTCTAACGAGATGGGTATGATGATTATAGTATTAAGCACATACCATCTATGAATCAAGAATCAAAACAAACACAAAAAAAAGCTTTCGAAAATCAAAACAAATTAAAAACACAAACCAAATCAATTCATCAATTTTGAAGGCTCTTGATACCAATTGTAGGTTCCATGATCATTCATACAAACCTTAACAATGATGTGTAGAATCAAGATGCAGGAAAATAAAGACTTTATTGATGATTGAAAGAAAACTTTTTGGTGGCTAGAAACCCACCATCTCCTGACTATGTGCCTGGCTTAGAGGAGCCATAGCAGGCACCACCTTCACCTGTCTATGTACCATATGTGCCTGAGCCGGCATACCCGGAGTTCATACCACCAGTGGATGAGGTACTCCTATCTGAGGAGCAGCCCCTGCCTGCTGCTCTCTCACCCACTGTTGATTCGCCAGGCTATGATCCTGAGTCAGATCCTGAGGAGGATCCGGAGGAGGATGACGATGAGGACCCTGAGGAGGATCCTGCTGATTATCCTGCCGACGGAGGAGACAATGGCGATGATGAGGATGAGTCATCCAATGATGACGAGGATGATGATGTTGATATTGAGAGGGATGAGGAGGAGGAGGAGCACCCAGCTCCTGCCGACTCTATAGTTGTTGCTTTACCAGTTGTTGATCATGCCCTATCTGCTGAGGAGACTGAGTCATTTAAGACCGACGAGTCTGCGGCCACACCACCACCACATCCTGCATAGCGAGTTACTGCTAGGATATCGATCCGAGATGAGCCACCTACACCATTCTGGTCTGATACAGAGGTTTCTAGACTCCTTACTATACCTACTCCACCACCATCACCACTTTCCCCATGGTCATCACCACTACCTCAGATTCCTTCTCCACCACTACCCCCGATACTATCACCATTACCTGTATCGTCTCCACCACTTGCTAGTCTTACTTATCCATTAGGATACAGAGCTGCCATGATCCGGCTGAGAGCCGAGGCCCTATCTACTACCTATTCACCACCGCCACATATCATACTCTCCCACACCATAGCAGATACACCTCCATCAGGGACACCACCACTCTTACCCATACCACTATCTACTTCATCACCATCTTTGCTGGTAACCTATGCTGACCATGGAGCGGACATGGTCGATGTTTGCTTACCACCTCGAAAGAGGTTATGTTTTGCTTTTAGTCCTAAGTACGAGGTTGGAGAGAGCTCGTCTGCCCCCACTGCTAGACCTCCTGGAGGTTTCTGGGCGGACTATGGTTTTGTTGCCACCATGGATAGGGAGATTAGGCGTGATCTAGAGAGAGATGTCGGTTATGTGATTACCGACACTTAGAAGGAGATGTTGGTAGACATGCCAGGGGCACAAGCGACTGATGACACTATAAGGTAGGCTAAGGCTTTTTGGGTGTAACGATTGGTCTAAGGGTGTCAATGCTCTTCATTAATAGTTCGGATTAACAAGAAAATTACGAGAACCGTGAAAAAGGATAGGCTCGGAGGGTTGTACTAGGGTATCCTGCAATAAAGGTGAGTGCATGGCAAGGGTGTGGGATAGTTATATGATCGAGGTAACCATCATAATAATTACAGGTTCACAACATGGGTTATTCCTAATGCCTCTTATCAAGCAAATCCTAATACTTACTATGCGGTCTCGGAATGCATTACAAAAACAAGTTCTAGAATTTAATATGCTACAGGTACACTCATATGAATTTTACTAACACCAAACATTCCAGAAAAGGTGACAAAGACCACACGTATACATCCGTAACAACGGAATAGACACATGTAACTACTCACTCATTAACTCGAACCAGGTAAAGATAAAATCATCTTGGGTTACCGACGATAGGTACCCAAATTCCTAAAGATCTAAAGGCGAACCTCACTTTTTTAGGGTGGAATTTTAAGGGTTATTATGCTAGTCATATAAATTCCTATCCATGAGACGCTAGTAATACTCGGTTTTAGTTGGTATGTGTCGTAAAAAAAATTAAATTTTGGTAATAATCACCCTTTTATGCTATGTTTTGATATATTACCCATCTTTTTAAGGACAGAGCAAATGAAAAATGTAAGAATAGTTTCTAAGGCTTATTTTTCCCCCTACACTTATTTTGAACATTGTCCCCAATGTTCTTTGGAAGTACCTGTTAAAACGAATAATGGGAAAAGAAAACAAGGAAAAGAAACTAGTACTTCCTTGGTTTGCTCAATAATGGAGAAGAAACATGCGATAACCGATTAAATCGTCCTCCAAGAATCATCCAATGAAAATTCCTAAGAACTTCTAAGCTTCTCCTCATCAAATATAACATGTAATCAAAGACAAAGACAACTATACCAAGCATAAAATGTACGATTTACCAATATACAATGTGAATTTAGGGTTCAGCTTGATAGATAGGACGAAAGAATTGTTAAACTCATTAGGTTTTGTAGGTTTATACAGAAGAATACATATATTAAATGTTATGCAAGTTTCATTTTCAAAAATAATTAAAAACTTTGAGTTTTCTGGACCTGGGCATTTGACGCCGTTGGGGTTGGTGTGACCCCGTCATAGGTGTCGTGGTGACGGCGTCACATGTTAATCGTGACGCCGTCTTCACAGTCTGTGAAAAGGAAAATATAAAATTTTGAATAAAAATAACCTGCACTAAGAATATCTCAAAATTTAGTTTCCTGAATAAAATGGCTGTATAAAACCAGAGAATAAACAACTCGAATCCATAAGACACATACTGACGCGAATTAATCTCAACAATTCATTTAACATGTTTGAATTTGGCTCAAAAGCCAGATAAATTCCCCTACACTTATTGTTTGCAAAATACCTTTGATTGAAATTAAGACGAGGTTAAAGACAATACAAAGCATGATTACAAGATAATTCAAACATAACAAATGGAAAAGAATTAAAACACACATGACACTCCTAATTTGCAGGAAAAGTAAATTTGGTTGCCTTCCAAGAAGCGCTTGTTTTTGTTCGAGTCACGAGCCTGACTTTACCCTTATTTAACAGATAAAGGGGAAGGTTCCCCTACACTTGAGTTCAAGTGCGGGTGATAGTAACGGTACATACCATCGTGATGAGAAGGAGCCATATGTTGAGAAATTTGTTGTTGAAGGATTGGCTCTAAACGGTGTGCTTCTAGAATCTACCTCTCTCTACTTCATTTGGTCTATCGAATAAACTAAGTTCTTCTCCTAGAGGAGAAACTTCCTTAGATTTTAATCCCCAAACATCATTAAACATTTCCTAATTTGAAATATCAACACCTAGGGATACACTTTTTCCTAATAAACCCGGTTTAAATCCATAATGTCTCTTAGGGTCATTTATACATGGGTTATAATAACTATACATACCCTTAAGATGGGAATTTGTCACGTGAGGTAAAGGCGGTGTTTGAGTTGTTAAATATTCTACTACCTTCATCCTAGAACTATCCGGACTATCTAGTTTGATGGGTGGTTCGGTTCCTATTACGTCTCCTAGACTTACATCTAAGGATGGACTATTGAGTAAAGGTTGAGGCTTCGGTCCATCAAAACTAGGAACTTCCCTAGAACTAAGAGGAGTGTTGTGATTACCATTTAAGCCTACTTCCTCTAGTTTTGTTTTGTTGAAAGGTTCTACCTCTATCGAGGTTCCTATGGTTTCTTCTACATCTTCTGGGTGAGTCACGGGCAGTGTGTATACCTCAAACGACGGGAGGACTTGTGGGGTATTTTGTGGGATTGGATTATCCACCTTATCCTTTATTGTATTTAGATCTCTTAGAGGCTCATCATCTAACCATGCCATGCACTTAGGTATCATAACTCTAACCACTTCATTCTTAACTAATTGAGTCTTCAAATTTGCTATTGTTTGGTCAAGAATAGTGATAGTTAGGGTTTTCCAATGTTTATCGCATTGGCACAATCCTCAATGGATTCCCATGCTTCTTCAGCACTTAATACCCTAAGGTTCCCACATGTTGCATGGTCAATGTCTATTTGGGTATATCTATCGACATGGTCACAAAAGAATTGAGCCAAGGACCATAAATCGAGGCCATGATGAGGGACTCTTTAGATTAAGTTTTTGAAACGAGTTCATGCATCGTAGAGAGATTCATCTTGATGTTGTTGGAACATCAAGATATAATTTTGGAATAGGAAGGTTGTGTTTTGTGGTAGGTTTTGAAAAGGGTTGGTTGGTGGTCTTTCATACATCATGATGGTGAACGAAAGAGTGATTTACAAAACAAATGGCACAAAGAAAAGATAGACTACAAGAAAACTAATTAACAAAAAAAAAATCTCACTAGAAAGGATTCTAGCGAGTAGACCTAAGCTAGATGTTGAGAGAAATTATTTTGTATTTTTAAGTTTTATAAAATCAAGTAGCATCATATCTGATAGATTGGTTTGGTTAAGTCTTTAAACAAAATATAAATCTAACTAATGGTGGATTAACAATAAATAAAAGACTGTGTTTATTAATCACTATTACTCCCTAGATTGCTTCTCTTAGTGTTGTTTGCTTGTCCCAACATGTAGATTATCTATGTACTAATTCCTAAAGCATGAACCAATTACACAAGCCCGCCGTCTACTTAGTATTCAGCTAAGCAACACACAAGTAAGGAAGTATGAAGACTATTACATGGCCCATAGGAGCGCACTAAGTGCATGTGAAATATATTAAAAGTGGATCAACCATATTAGGGGGCAAGGTAGTATGAAGACTGTTACCCGATAGTATCCTTTCTACACAATCACGTTTCCTTAGACATATCAACAGTGATACAAACAAAAGCTGTTTCTAAGACCTAATTCACATTCCATCACAAGAGCAACACCACGAAGATCTAAATTCTAGGTTTCATTACAATCTAATAAACATAAATAGATGCATAGCCTAGCATGGTAAATAAACAAGAACATAATGAATCAACAACACATAAGACATATCCTACTTTCTGGAGTTACTAAGTGAGGAACTAACCTCACCAACTCATGAAACCTCTCTGTATACGCAACATGGCTAATACGTACGAAACGTGTCGAGTAATATAATAGAGTAATTCCCGTTAGATGTTAAAATTGCTTGAGGACAAACAATGGTCAATCTTCCGAGTGTCGAAATCCCAACGAGATTTGAATTGAAAACCACGTTTATATTTTGAAGTAAAATGCTTGCTTATCTTTTAAGATTTTTGGTTTTAGAATTTAAACTACTTTTTAGAAAACAATTTTTAATACTAAAAATTATACTAATATTAATACTAGAAGTATACTAATCAATTAAACTACCAGAATTATGCTAAAATTATCTAAAAAGATTAATAAGACAAAAATGCTTGTTAAGTGACGTGAAATGTTCTTTAAGTGTGAATTAAGGTTTATTAACGAATTAATTTCATTAGAAAAGATAATTATCTCACAACGTTGGTTTATTTTGACAAAAATCTCTTAAAAAGATATAATTACTAGATTTGTAGTTTGACTATTTTTTCCGGATTTTGCCCTTTAAAACATTCAAACTACAAATCTAAATAATCAAAGATTATTAATCAACTAACCCTTTTTTCAAAACCACACTTAATTCCCAATTTACAATATCACTTAACAAGCACTAATAAAACTACTTACTAAGCATAACGATCAAATAAGCAAAACTAAACATTTTATACTAAGCTACACTAATGAATTGAAAAAGGATTAAAAATAGAACCGAATTGAAGAGCCACAATTAAACGATAACCACCCGATTTAATAAGCTAAAAAAATAGTCAAATTCTATCTAGCTTATTAAACCCGTAAGCTCTACACCTCATGAGTTAACCGGTACCAAAAATTAAACCACAAAACATAAACTGTTATGATAATAACAATATCATAAGCAACTATCCAATTCTGATTTAGACCCAAATACACAAACCAAGTTCAAGCCTAATGAAAATTCTTCAAAACCGAACACAGCCCAATCATTTAATTAAAAACGCAGGCCCAAAGTTAACTTCTACAAGCCAAACGCAGCCCAACAGATAACAAACCAAAGCCCAAACTAACTAGATCCGATTGTTAGAGCTAATGATTTGCTAATACAATCTATTTAAAAGCTTTAATCTAAATGAAATCTAATTAAGCTAATCCAAATCCAAACCACAAAATAAGCCACACATTAATAACATAATAAGCAATATCAAATTAATAAGCCACAATAAAACAAAATCAATCAATCAAAATAAGCTACTAAGCTTATTCGACCAATTAAGCTACTACGAACAACACTTCAAACAGTATAAGCTATTCCTAAATCTAAAAAGCTATTGAGAAGCTTTTTGATTAATAAGAAGAGCTTTTGAAAAGGCTTAAAAAGAATAAGCTAGACGAGAGCTTATTATTTAAACAAGTTAACTAAAACTTACCTTTGAAAGATAAATTTATAAATCGACTAAGATCTTTTGAAGGGATTATTCGATTAAAAACTTTACTATAAAATAAGCTCAGGATTAATCCGGATAATAAGATGTAAGTCTAGCTTAAGCCTCGATAAGCTTTGTAAAAGAAACTAGAAAATAGATTAAGCACCTTGATCATAAAACCACAACTTCATTTAAACATCAATAAGCTTGTACAATATCCCAATAAGCTCACTAAATAAGCATTTTACAATAAGCCAGAAATACAAAATAAGCTAAACTAAACTGAAAATAAGCTAAAAACTAAAGAGTAAACTTTTATAAATCTAAATCCTAATGTGTGAAAGTGCGGGGAGCGAGTTGTATAAATAGGAGAGCAGGGGGTGTTTTTGTAAATTTCCCAATCATTACTAGCCAATCATTGGCCTAGAAATGAGTGACCTCGGATCGCCAGTTGCAGCAAGTCTGATCCACCATTCATATTGTGCAACATGCTCCTTAAAGACTGCTTACCTCGTACGCATTAATTTCGTCCGTTTGATCACTATGTAGAGAATTGAGATATTATATCACTTTGCCCCGCCACGTGGCTCCATTTCACTCGCCCTTTTCAAATTAGTGCATTGGCACGTGACATTGAATTGATTTAATTTGAGGCACATGGGAATGACATCACCCTCATTTTATAAACTCATATTTAACTTGGGCTTGAAATGGGCTTTAGCTTTAATAATGGGCTTAGGCTTTATTTGTTGGGCTAAGTTAACAATAGGCTGGCCCCGCCCATTTAAATAGGTTACGGGCTGGCCTAATAAGCAACCAAGGCACCGTTGGACTCGTATTTCCGCGGTCTTTCCAATGGCATGCTCGAGGGATTTTTACGACTTCATCTTACTTTTGAATAATAAGCACTCTTGATCGAAACAAACCCGAATATACCCCTTTTTTGCTTTGTTTTCAATCTTTAGTACCTGCAAGACATAAAAATACCAAACAAACATATTTGCAAGATAATTATCCATATTTTAGTATTTTTAGTCTGTTTAATAGTATTTTACGGGGTTATAAAGATGTGTGTTTTAGCACACATCAATGGCTAGCCCCGACCATGGCATGATTCCACAACTCAGTTTCCAACTTTTGCATCTCATGACTAGGACAAAACTCTTCTATCATCATATACTTAAAGTCATCCCATGACATACTAATAGCAACTTCCTGGCTTAGTGTGCGGATCTGAGAGTTCCACCACGTTAAAGCCTTACCAACAAATGAACCAGCAGTGTATTTCACTTTTTGGTCAATACTACAATGACTCATATCACGCACGTTCTCCATTTTCTCAATCCATCGAGTAAAAACTATAGAACCTCCCTTACCATCATATTCCTTAGGATTACAAGCTAAGAATTCCTTATATGAACAACCTACCCTATTACCATTCACTAACACATTCCCAACGTTCTCTTGAACGTTTTCATTAACCACATTACCATTTTGATTTCCACCATTTCCTTGGTTACCAACTTGAGCTAGCATGGCGGGTAAGAGGTTCTGCAATTGCTGGGCAATGATCGTCGAGAAGTTGGGTGCTCCCCCATTGACTCCCTCTACATTCCTATTGACTCCCTCTACACTCCCATTAGCTCTCATACCTTGGGCATTTCCTTGACCATTCAAAGCATCAACACGCTCTTCATTACCTTCCCTAGGTCTTCGACCCCTTCCACCTCTACCAACCCGTGTCCACCCATTCCTCCTCTTCGTGATTCGGCAACAGGCCGGCCAGCACTTTGGGTCCTCATCCTTGGCGGCATTATCTATACGAGGGAGAACATGGGCAACGTTAAGCAGGTGGGAACACTATCATATATATAGAATATCTTACTATATATATAACTATACACAAAATACCACCTTATGGTTTCAACATAGATTTGTGTGAACGACATTACTAAATACGAGTGAGTTGTGATACGCTTATAACTACGTTGGCCACCATACTTATATTTGTATCCTTTCCCAGTCGTACTCAATGTTGAACTCACACATTTCAATGACTGACATAACTAAAGCACCAAACCGCGAACACACAAAAGCAAGCAAAAGCGGAACACGGCGCACATAGATCCTATACGCAACTAAATGACGGATCTTAGGTTATAGTCTAGGTTAACCCACCTAGTTCTCTATAACCTTGGCTCTGATTACTAATCTGTCACACCCCGACAATGGCGGAAACTCAGGAATGCAACATAATGATCAATCATAACACAAGATACAATATAGAGAAAACTAAAATGCATAAACTTCAAGTGTTACGAAGACCATCAACCTCGAACAACCTCGAGTGATGTTCCAAATCATAATCAAATCCATAAATTCTTACAATAACCAATAGCCCACACAATGCATAAACTTCAAATACTAGAAACCAAACAAAATAAACAAGCAAGACTTCATATGAAAATCCACTCGGGATACTTCTATGTCTGTTATCACAATCATCAACCTATTCCTCTTTCACATCACCTGAAAATGATACTCGAAAACGTCAACAATAATGTTGGTGAGCTTGTAGGTTTGACCTTAAACCTAAACATTGTGCCAATATATCAAACAGTGGACAATAGTGCTATATGACAGTGAATATATGCAAACAAACATAGCATCACCGCTAATC
>BQNB010027108.1:5000-57927 GCA_026074375.1 Tanacetum coccineum
ATTATCAAAATTAAGTCCTAAAATGATCTTTTTGGTTTTTATAAGTCTTAATTGACTAAAAATCTAGAACAAATAAAACTAGACCAAAAACGGAAAAGATTTAAGCTTAAAAACACTAAAAACATGAACATGATTCAATCTCGTTCTTTAAAAATCCAAATTTTGCAATTTTAACCCTACGAAAGTAAATCTAATTTTCTTAGGTTCTAAATGTTAAAAGAAAATTTTCTAAAAAAGAATTATATTTTTTTTGACTTTTTTATATTTTTTATGAATTAAAAACGATTTTAATGAAATTAAATATTTAAAAATACTAAACAATTTATCAAAAAACTAGAAAAATCATGAAAAGTAGCTTGAACAGTGAGGAATTTAAGAAAAATGAAGTGGTGAAAACAGCTTATCGAATAAGCTGTGAAATAAGCTAAAACAACTTATTATACAAACGAGCTCAAAATGTGTATAAGTAATAGATTTTGCAAACATAAACTGAAAAAGACCCAAGGGCGAGTTGGTAGTGCGTGTGTGTATAAAACGTTTGGTCGAATAGGGGTGAGGTCTCGGGTTCGAGTCTTGCTCACCCTTGACTTCCCCCAATTTCCAAATATTTTTTACATGCCATTTATTTTACAACTTTTTAGATGGCTTAAAAATAAGCAACTTTTACAAATCAACTTTTTTTTATAAACCAAAAATAAGCACGAAATAAGCTGTTAAAAGAGACATAATAAGCTAAACACTACTAAGCCATAATATGCTAACTGTTTGGCAAATTAAGCACTAATAAGCTAATGAAAACTTAAAATAAGCTAAGAAAGGGCATATCTAAAAAGCACTTAGGAACAAAAATAAGCAACTACAATAAGCTAATAAGCTTATAAATGGTTTTAATCAAGAAAAAACTCTATATAACTTAGAAATTTTTAAGCTAATAAGCAATATGCAATTATAAGCTCTAAACTAAAGTGAATAAGCGTTAAATGGGCATTAATCTAACGCTATAAGATAAACTTAAACCTAGAAAAGCATAAAGCAATAAGCTAATAAGCTAATAAGGCCTAATAGGGCAAATAGCTTTGGCCAAAAAACCTGTTAAGCCAAAAGGCCAAGATGGACTTTTAATAACTTAAAATAAGTAATCCTTATCGGCCTTGTTGATCCTATACCACTAAGACAGAAATGGCCAAAAAGCTACAATATGAACAATGAAAAAGCAGTTTAAACAATTAAATAAGCATTAAAAAGCGTCATGAATCAAAAGCTATCTCACACTGATTCAACGTCTCGCAGACAAACTTTTTGCCAAACTTTTGCAATCATAACAAAATACCACTTTTGAGCTGCTAAAAAAATAGCAATCAATAACAGATCTTATGGACTTCTTAACCTACCAAACAGATTATTAGCTTAGACCTCAAAGAACTTATATCATTAATCAAAAGGGAGTTTGAAATTCAGGATAAGCAACAATAAGCAAATGAAAAAGCCATCTCTCAAATTTTTCACCACTTGGCACTTTTTGACAGTTTTGGTAAATCACAAAGCAAACAATTACAGGCCTATGAGCTTTGTTGTATAAACCTCTTTTAACTGCCTTGCATATAACACAAAAACAATAATAAGTAAAAGCACAATCAAATAAGCAACTAAAATAAGCTATAACATAACAGTTTCAAACAATGCATTCTTAAAACCTTAAAAATGAGATTTAACACTTAAACACTTAAACAAACTAAATTTTTGGACTATTTTAAGCTAAAATAAACTGACTTAAATGTCAAATTGCTATTTTAACCCATTTTGATCCATAAAATAGGTTAAACCAAACACTTCTTTAAAAATTGTTTTAGCTTTTTTAAAGAGATTAATGCTTATTTAAAGCACACATTCAAAAGACCAGTTTGTTCTTTTTAAATAAGTAAAACACAAGCACTATATTAAGCAAATCTTAATAACACAATAAGGCACCGTCAAATAATATGCTGGAAACCGATTATTGCGAGTTTTTAAGCTATTTTTAGATAGATTTTTATAAAAAACTTGGGTAAACAGACCTTTTAAAACTACAACTAAGCATTCATAAGCATTAACTAATAATAGAAAGCATAAATAAGCATATAAAAACAGATAATAAGCAAGAATAAGCAGTTAAATAGTAAATAAGCTTAAAAAGTGAAAATGAAAACTTACAAACACCCTTGCTCAAAACAAGATAAATAATCAAATCTACAATCTCTAGTTTGTCAAAAAGACAAGCTAGTGAGTGTCTATGAAGCTCTTTCCAACGCTAGCTTAATCATCCAAAGAAGCTGAGGTGTTTTATGGGCGTGGATCTTTTTTAGTAGCTTTGTAGTTTTTATATGATTAAGAGGAAATAAAGAGATTAAAACACGTAAACTAGGTTTGATTCAAGGAAACAAAAAGCCTTCGTGAGATTTTAGGTGAGATCCATATGTTGGTTCTTAGCTTTTCGAAAGCTATTTAACAGGTTATATAAAATGATCAAAACACAGTAACTCTACAAACACAAACCTAAAATTTCATTAAAAATTTAAACTCTTTACAAAGGAAAGAAATGCAAATAGCTTTAAAATACTTAAATAAAATTTACATTAAAAGAGACTAAAAAACTTAAAAAACTAAACTCTCCCTACAAGGGTTAAGCCCTTCATTTTAGTACGGATAGGATAGATGCTTCGGAGGTCTTTAGTGGTTTTCTGCCTTCGTTAGTTGGGAGAGAAAAACCATCTCAATCTTGGCCCTTCAAACATTTTGTATGCTTCTTTGAAATTCATCTTAGACCCTTGGATTCGCTTGCAACAACTCATTCCCCACATTGATTGCTTTTAGAATTGCGCAATCAACTGTCGTTGGTGAGAGCAACAAAATGTCTCCTCATTGCATCATTATTGGCTTCTAGAAGGTGGGTTTAATTCCTTGGGGTAAGAGTAATTTTGGGGACGGAGGGTGAACAGTGAAAATGGGGTTTAGCGGGAAAAGGGTTAGTCTGAATGTGTTATTATCTTTTCATGATTGTTCGACCTGGTTACTTTGCATTTTGTCCTTTACCGTTTTATAACCGTTCTGCCGTTGGCCTTTTAAGGGCTTACGGGGGTTCAAGTTAGTGTTGGGAGGCTAGTTGTTGGGCCGGGGGTCTGGCGGGGTATTATAAAAATTGGACTTGGGCCTTTATTAAGGTTTAAGGGTTTAGGTTTTTAGTGTATAAGTGGGCTTGTTGACCCGGTTCCCACCTTCTAGGTTGGGTCGGGTGGCCTACTTTTGGCAACTTTAGGTTTTTCGGGTGTTGGGTTTTCGATAGTCTTTCCAATGCATCATCCTTTAGGGTTGACTTTGAATTAAATTTTGGTGACTTTGATACTTTTTCGATTTGACTTTGTTTTTTGACTCTTTTTACGATCTTTACGTTCTCTGTGCTCGGTTTTGTCGTTGTTGGCTTCGATTTTTTGTCCTCTTCTTAGATTCCATTTCCTGCACTAATACAGAAAATGCTAAATCATATAAAATAAATGTATTTTTGGTACGTTCGTTAGTCATTTAAGTCTGATTTTAGTGGTCAAGAAGGATGTGTAAGTAAAAGGAAAATTACAGTTAGGACATCGTCACGAATGCCTAAATAAAATACAACTACATAACTTTGTATCTTGATGATAACGAGAGTTTTTCTCTTGTACTTGGAAGAATAAGCTTGAATCACTTGGAAGCAAATGCTTAAGATTAAATGATCAAAGGATTGTATGTGATGTATAAACTGATTTTAGACTGAAAAGAATGAGTGCAAAAGGTGAGAAAATCAGTGGGGAACAGTCTAATATTTATAGGCAAAATGGGGAGCGTTTTTGTCTGGCCGGCCTCTTAATTCATATGACGGTCCCCTTAATTCATATGTCGGTCCCCTTATATTTAATGGGGCCTCCCAGGCTTGGACGTTCCTTTTTTTGTCTTTTCCAGAAGAGGTGTTTTTTGGAACATTTCTAGCGGTTTTTAGGTAGAAATTTTGAATTCAAAATATTTATTTTGAATAAAAAATTTCTTTTAAATGTAGAAAATATTTTGTAAAAGTTATAAAAATGTTTGTAACATTTTATAAAAATTTTGAGGTTGAATAAAAATTCTTTTGATCATAAAATAAATTAAGCATTTATTTATTCATACCTTAAGTGATTTACGTCAGGTGCAAACTTTGTAGAAGCAGACTTGAGACGTCGAGAGATGTTGTCATATGAATGCATTGATGATTTGTGATCACGAGTAACTTAATCACTTTACGTTATGTGTTATAAGTTACATGTTTGTCATCACCAAAACATGAAGAGAATGTATAGATTAAATATCGTAATATTTCTACCAACAGAATATATCTATACTAGGTACGACATATAGTCGTCTTGCACTTGTATCATGTACATATATAATTTTCTGAACATCTGGTATGACTAGATGATACTCGATCGTCCTATTCTGCATAATAAATTCACTACCTGACGAGTACTCTTCTTGGGGCGCTATTCTAACATCGTGCTTGTTTACTCGGGTCGTCCACGAAGGACGTAAGTACTAATTAAAGTATGGGTCATCCATTTAGGATGCTTGGTGTAAAATCCTATAATGACTCCATAGATCGTTATTAGGACTCATCTAGGGTATGATAACAATGATTGTAACACGCAGTGGAATATAAAGAACACAATCATGTTACTAATAAGGTTTTCTTTATTCAAACATGATAAAGAAACTAACTACTAACTACTACACACGCTTTCTATGCATTTAGACTCTCATTGGAGAGACTATCTATGAATGGATACTAATACTAGACGTCTTCCCCTCTTTATATAATAGAGGGGTTAGGGTTTACAAGACAAGATAAGATCAAAATAAAATTAGAAAACTATAAATCAGTATTAAATACTATTTGACTAATCTTCAATCAGTATTAATGTTCGCATCCGAACATGACCATGATACCCCATGCGATATCATATACTTCCACTTACTTTCAACTACACACGAATCAAGACATGATAAACAATCCTCAGCTATTTCCGAGTCTATAAACATGTTAAACCTTGGCTATATCCGAAGCCATACAACGTTATACATCACGTCTATTCTATTAACATTAAACTAATCTGTTACTCACCTTTGTTCTTGATATAATCACGTCTATTATGTAAGCTTCCCATGAACACCTAATGATGATATAATTATACTAATACAATGAGAACTTGTCTAATCATTTACAACATATAAAGGGACTAAAACAACTTAACTTATACCAATAAGGCCTATATCAATACTTAAACACTTTTTCACAAAAATTCCCTTGTAGTTGTAGAATTTTTGCAGGCTGCTGCATTATTCTAATTTTGACCCATTTAAACTTGCATTCAAGACGTGGAAATAATTTTTCTAGAAAATAGACTCTTTTGTCCCTCTATCCGACCATGTAAGGGCAACTCTCCCCAACGATAGCTACTAGTTATTTTTCAATGATTTTCTAAAGTCGGTATAATTTTCTACACACTATATTATCCCATTTTGGGTCATCGCCAAAACGACCCAAAACCCATACTAAGTTATCCCAATCTTAACAAACTTATATCTCAGCTTATTTAACATGTCTAAATGATTATTTTTCAGGTCTTAAGCCAAATTTCCTTATTTAAGTGCTAATTTAAGCTCTAGCCAAACACCCCTTTATTGATCATAAGCATTCATAACATCTAATCATCACATGAATTCTTCTAATCTTTTAAACCATGATTCAATTACTCAATTCTTAACATATTCTAACATTAACATGATTGTCTAATTTATGTTTCATCATAATTCAAAGCTAGGATTAAACTAAACATTAAATTAGCATAAACCCCCAAGTAGCATAAACCTTCAAATTCAACATTAACAAAGATAAGATCTTACCTTGAATTTGATATAATTATCAAGACTTGGTTTTTTCTATAAAATCTTCACAACATCAATAATGACTACACTTGATCATAACACTCCATGAATTGATCTTAAAGAAAGCTCTAACACCAAATAGAGATGATTATCTTTGCTCTCCCTCCTAAAAATCTATGTGATAAACACGTATGGAACATCACTTAACACGTGATTTCTCATGACCAAATTTCTGGACTTTTAAGTCCATTAAGCAACAAGGGTATAGTGGTAAATTTTTGCCATAATAGTTAAATTTGCACCATTAATCTCTGTCGTTAAATCATTTGCACCGTTAGTCCTTTTCGTTAACTATTTTCCACAAATGGTCCTTATTTTCAATAAAACTTAACGAAAAGAATTTTCTTATATTCTAATGGCATAATAAAAGTCTATAATTGAAACTTATAAAAATTGAGGTGTTACAGCCTCATCCCCAACCCTAGTTGCAACCCCAGTCGCAACCCCAACTCATTACGCTAAACATACCCATAATCTTTTTAATTGCTACAAAGCACTCTTAATTTAGTGATGAACGTTACAAGTTTTATACTTAGGGGTTTTCACATATATCCCAAAAAAAACTTCTAACATTTACATATTTTCTTAAAATATGTCTTAATAGTATTCTACATCATGCATTAAAAATTTGTGTTTTGAGAAAATATATAAATTTTAAGAATTTCATTGAGTATCTATGAAATTCCCCATATACTTAAATATTACCTACCAAATACAAGTGGGTGTTTAAGTGGGTTTTCAAATTAACGATCACGAGGTGGCGGATGAGAAGCTTTATTAACCATAATAGAAAAAATTAAAAACCAAACAGAAAATTTGAAGGTTGAAAAAATGAGTAAAAAATGATTATAATGCCCTCATGTGACTTGTAAATGAGTTGATTTAATGGTTAGTTTTAACGTTCGTTAAACGTAAGGACCATATGTGTTATAATTTGCAAAAATAAGGACGAAGTGTGGAACTTTAAACTCTCAGAGATGGTAAGTACAATTTTTTTCAATCCACAGAGACCATTTATGTAAAGGGTTTATTTGCACCGTTAGTCCTTTTCGTTAACTATTTTTCACAAATGGTCCTTATTTTTAATAAAATTAACGAAAAGAATTTTCTTATATTCTAATGGCGTAATAAAAGTCTATAATTGAAACTTATAAAAATTGGGGTGTTACAGCCTCAGCCCCAACCCTAGTTGCAACCCCAGCCGCAACCCCAACTCATTACGGCAAACATACCCATAATCTTCTTAATTGCCACATAGCACTCTTAATTTAGTGATGAACGTTACAAGTTTTATACTTAGGGGTATTCACATATACCCCCCTAAAAAAAACTTCTAACATTTACATATTTTCTTAAAATATGCCTTAATAGTATTCTACATCATGCAATAAAAATTTATGTTTTGAGAAAATATATAAATTTTAAGAATTTCATTGAGTGTATATGAAATTCCCCTATACTTAAATATTACCTACCAAATACAAGTGGTTGTTAAAGTGGGTTTTCAAATTAACGATCACGAGGTGGCGGATGAGAAGATTTATTAACCAGAATAGAAAAAATTAAAAACCAAACAAAAAATTTGAAGGTTGAAGAAATGAGTAAAAAATGATTATAATGCCCTCATGCGACTTGCAAATGAGTTGATTAGTTTTAACCATGGTTCTAAAAGGCGCACTATGGCGCCGCTAAGGCCTCGCAAAGGCGCGAGGCGTGACCTTCACGCTACGCAATAGACCAAGGCTTGGGCCTAAGGCATGACGTGAGATGAGAAGTGAAAAAACGTGATAAAACGTGATGCGTGTAGGCTTTTTTAAATTCAATTTCGATAAAAATCGTATTTTTATATAGAAATGAAAAAGATTACATGCAAAGATAGTTTCTTTACTTTATTCCTTATGTATGTCACTTTTTACAAACTCAATATATATGAAATATGATATAAATTTATAAATATTTTTATATTTTGTGCCGCTTTAAGTGACGCCTTAAAACCGCCTTGACTCGCCATGGCTCATAAAGGCGTGAGGCTTGCCATGCCGCCACGTCACGCCTCACGCTATTTATAACATTGGTTTTAACGTTCGTTAAATGTAAGGACCATATGTGTTATTATTTGCAAAAATAAGGACGAAGTGTGGAACTTTAAACTCTCAGAGATGGTAAGTAAATATGCCTTAATAGTATTCTACATCATGCAATAAAAATTTGTGTTTTGAGAAAATATATAAATTTTAAGAATTTCATTGAGTGTATATGAAATTCCCCTATACTTAAATATTACCTACCAAATACAAGTGGTTGTTAAAGTGGGTTTTCAAATTAACGATCACGAGGTGGCGGATGAGAAGATTTATTAACCAGAATAGAAAAAATTAAAAACCAAACAAAAAATTTGAAGGTTGAAGAAATGAGTAAAAAATGATTATAATGCCCTCATGCGACTTGCAAATGAGTTGATTAGTTTTAACCATGGTTCTAAAAGGCGCGCTATGGCGCCGCTAAAGCTTCGCAAAGGCGCGAGGCGTGACCTTCACGCTACGCAATAGACCAATGCTTGGGTCTAAGGCATGACATGAGATGAGAAGTGATAAAACGTGATGCGTGTAGGCTTTTTTAAATTCAATTTCGATAAAAATCGTATTTTTATATAGAAATGAAAAAGATTACATGCAAAGATAGTTTCTTTACTTTATTCCTTATATATGTCACTTTTTATAAACTCAATATATATGAAATATGATATAAATATATAAATTTATAAATATTTTCATATTTTGTGCCGCTTTAAGTGACGCCTTAAAACCGCCTTGACTCGCCATGGCTCATAAAGGCGTGAGGCTTGCCATGCCGCCACGTCACGCCTCACGCTATTTATAACCTTGGTTTTAACGTTCGTTAAACGTAAGGACCATATGTGTTATTATTTGCAAAAATAAGGACGAAGTGTGGAACTTTAAACTCTCAGAGATGGTAAGTAAATATGCCTTAATAGTATTCTACATCATGCAATAAAAATTTGTGTTTTGAGAAAATATATAAATTTTACGAATTTCATTGAGTGTATATGAAATTCTCCTATACTTAAATATTACCTACCAAATACAAGTGGTTGTTAAAGTGGGTTTTCAAATTAACGATCACGAGGTGGCGAATGAGAAGATTTATTAACCAGAATAGAAAAAATAAAAAACCAAACAAAAAATTTGAAGGTTGAAGAAATGAGTAAAAAATGATTATAATGCCCTCATGCGCATGGCGACTTGCAAAAAGAGTTGCATTAGTTTTAAACATGGTTCTAAAAGGCCACTATGGGCCGCTAAGGGCCTGCAAAGGCGCGTGGCGTGACCTTCACGCTAAGCAATAGACCCAAGGCTTGGGCCTAAGGCATGACGTGAGATTGAGAAGTGAAAAAAAAAGCGTGATAACACGTGAATGCGTGTAGGCTTTTTTAAATTCAATTTCAAAAAAATGTAATGTTATATAGTAATAAAAAAGATTACATGCAAAGATAGTTTCTTTACTTTATTCCTTAGTATGTCACTTTTTATAAACTCAAATTTATATGAAATTGATTAAATTTATAAATCATATAAATATTTACATATTTTGTGCCGCTTAAAGTGACGCCTTAAAACCGCCTTGACTCGCCATGGCTCATAAAGCGTGAGGCTTGCCTTGCCGCCACGTCACGGCCTAACGCTATTTATAAACCTTGGATTTTTCTCGTTCGTTAAACAGTAAGGACCTTATGTGTTATTATGTGCAAAAATATAAGGAACGAAGTGTGGAACTTTAAACTCTCAGAGATGGTATGTACAAATTTTTGTCAACCACGGAGACCATTTATACGTAAAGGGTAGGTTATTATTAACCCTTCCCCCCCCACGAATATTTATACCTTGGTTTTTAACGTTCGTTAAGTAATGACAATATGTGTTATTATTTGCAAAATAAGACGATAGTGTGGGAACTTTTAACTCTTCATAGGATGGTAAGTACAATTTTTGTCAAACCCCTGAGACAATTTATGTAAAGGGTAGGTTATTAACCCCCCACCCACAGTGCTATTATGTCACCTGGGTTTTCACGTTCGAAAAACGTCATGGACCATATGTGTTATTATTTGCAAAAGAAGGACGAAGTGTGAAACTTTAAATCTCAGAAGATGGTAAGTACATTTTTTGTCAAACACGTACTGTAAAGGTTGGTTATTAATAACCACCCACCCCCCCCCCACGCATACGTTATAACTTGGTTTTCGTTTCGTTTAAGCGTAAGGGGACCCATATGTGTTATTATTTGCAAAAATAAGGACGAAGTGTGGAACTTTAAACTCTCAAAGATGGTAAGTACAATTTTTGTCAAACCACGGAGACCATTTATGTAAAGGGTAGGTTATTAATCCCCCCCCCCCCAGTGCTATTTATTACCTTGGTTTTAACGTTCGTTAAACGTAAGGCCAGATGTGTTAGTATTTGCCCAAAATAAGGACGAAGTGTGGAAAACTTTAAACTTCAAAGATGGTAAGAATTTTTGTCAAACCATGTTGGTAAAAGGGTAGGTTTTTTAATAACCCCCCCCCCCCCCCCCCTCCTCCTCCCAGTTTCAGTAATACCTTTTATTTTTTTATTATTTTTAAAATTTTTATTTTAATAAAGTTTGATAAGTTAAAAGTATTAAACTATAAAAAAATACGAAATATAAACTGAAAAAAATATGTTGTACTGTAAACACTTGGTCAAAAGGAGGGTAGATGTGGTAGAAATTAATACTTTTGGTGGACGGTATTAATAACACAACCCTTTATGTAATTTGCTCTACTTTATATATAAGAGAGAAAAACATCATTTCAAAGTCATTAGCGAGCTAGGTGCAACTCAGCATCAACAATCGTTATTGGTGTGTTACCTCATTATATATCCAATAACATCACAACATATAAAACCACCATCTCCAAACCATTATTGATGGTTAGACCTATAAAATAGGACTAAATTACCTCATTTACTCACACAAAAGAAATAAGAAAAGCCGAACAAAGCCCGTGGTTAGGCTGGCGAAGAAAAATCCACGTGTGCATGGCTCGGGCACGGTACAAATTGGAGCAGCCATTGATGGCCAAAAACGCCTTATAACACGTTGTTTGACATAGCACCGTGCTCTCTTACAAAAACAAATCCTTTCACAAAAATTAAAGTTTAGCCACAAAAAGAAAAAATACGAGTGTGATCTCGGTAACAAGTATGACGTTTTATTCCTAGATTTCATAATCAATAAACCTAATTAACTATTTTCCCCAAATTGAAATTACTGAACAAATTAGGGTTCATTCTTCTCATCTTCTTATTACCTTAAGGAAAAAATTATCTTGACAGGTAATTGTTGTTTTTTCTTTTACCTTTTCATAGTTTGAACTTTTGTACTATTAACCATTTAAGTTTTAATTCAGATAGCTTAATTGTAGTGATACTAGTGAAGTACTTTGTTTTGAGACGTTTATTACGCATGTTATGTAATTTTATTCCGCTAAATCGTGAATGTGACGATTGAAACTTGACTTTTTTGTGTTTTACTTTTACTTTGCTATTTTAAATTTGAACTTTGACATTTTCAAAAGGTTATTATATAAATTTATATTTGATGATGAGTAGAAATAAAAATAATTTGACTCGTTTATTCGTTGCTTACAAAACATGATAAATTGATAGGATCTTACGATATCGATCCGATCTTACGATCTTGATCTTGCAAAGACAAAAACGATCCCGGGTGGGATCGCGATCTTGACAGCCTTGGATAGACCTATAAAATAGGACTAAATTACCTCATTTACTCACACAAAAGAAATAAGAAAAGCCGAACAAAGCCCGTGGTTAGGCTGGCGAAGAAAAATCCACGTGTGCATGGCTCGGGCACGGTACAAATTGGCGCAGCCATTGATGGCCAAAAACGCCTTATAACACGTTGTTTGACATAGCACCGTGCTCTCTTACAAAAACAAATCCTTTCACAAAAATTAAAGTTTATCAATAGGGAAACTCGATATTTTTATGTGATTGAGCCACGAGATTGGTAAAGTTTATCAATAGATAGGGATTCTCGATAACGGTAAAATTTGATTTCATATATTGATATACTAGTACAACTCAACAACCACCAACCACCGTCCACTGTCGATAACTATTCGATACTCCCACAGTGTAAAGCATTTCATATACCAAAAATAACACTTTCCGCAATATTCTCGATACCATAATAATAGCAATATCCACTTGTACCACGTGCATCACATATCATTAATTAATAAACATTAACAAAACCAGATCTAAACCTTAACAAAAACTATAATTTTATCAATCCAAAAAGACATTAACGAAACAAAAAAAACATTTCATTATTATTAATTAATAATAAAAACAAACACAATACTACAATAACAAAAGTACAGATCTCTTGATTTTCCTTAAACAGGAACTAAAAGAGCATGTTTAGCCAGTGTAGATATGAACATGAAGGGCTAAAATAAGGATGGAATAAATGGTGAAAAAGATGAGAGTGTGAACAGCGATAGCTTTGCCGTTGGTCTTCATGCTACCGAACTCAACTTGTTTACCATTACCTGGTAACTGAAATAACAGACCTGGCTGCAACAGCACGAACAAGACTACACCGATTAGTACTGGTCCCCAATCTGCCATTTTTTTTGTTAACTCAGAGTGGTTTTGTGTTTTTTGTTTAGAGTGTGTGTGATATCAAGTGGGTTTGAGAGGTTTGAAATGACTAAAGAGAGAGTGTGTTTGTGTGTGGTGCGGTCTGATGAGGTGGTTTTTAGTCCGTGTGGGGAAAGATGTGTGTAATACACAAAGGTGTTTTGTTCATGCTATCCGTAAAGTTCAATTTTTTTCTTTCAAACTTTAACCTTTTTATCACAACTTTTGACTTTTGAAGGACTAAAAGATAAGAGTCTTAACGCATCAAAATACCCCTCATTTATCACTCAATTCTTTTAAAGTTCATCGTATCGAATTAAAACCAATGTTTTGAAAACCGGGTTTTGAATCGACTCGGTCGAGTCACCGGGTTACCGGTTCAACCGGTTGGACCGCCGGGTCAACCCGGTTTTATAATATATATATATATATATATATATATGTTTTCAATAATTAGAAAGAAAGTATGTATATAAATCATGAAATATTTCATATATTAAGCCTTAATACTTATTATTAAAAAATTTTATAAATGTAAATTAAAATTACGTCGCCAAATATATACAATTATTGTTACTATTTATAAAATACGGAAAAAATCGAAACCCGGCCGGGTCTCATGACCCAGGTTGACCCGGGTCACTCCAAACCAGGCGGGTCAAACCGGGTTTCGAAAATATAAAACCCGGTTTAATTTGACCCGTTTTTTCGGCCGGAACCGGTTCAACCGGTTGGCCCGGTCGGGTCGAACCGGGTTTCAAAACACTGATTAAAACACAAACATAAAAACAAAACTCAATTTAAGAAAAAAAACAAAAACAAAAGCTTAGGAAATGCCACTCAACAAAAAACTCTTGGAGCGGTCGTCGGTTAATTCATTTGGGGAATCTCGGAGGGTGTCGTAGCACCGAAACAGCGTCGTCGTAAGGCTTGCCACGTTGGAATGACGTTGGGCAGATGTGATGCTACCGTTCACTGTAAGTTATGATTAAACATGATTGATCATGTTGAGTTTTGTTGTGAGTAGAAATGAAAAAAGTGAGCTCTTGTTTTTATATTAATAGATAAAGTTTTATGCATTTAACTTATTTGTGATCGGTGAACGTGATGCTTCATGTTTGACTCAACTTGAGCTAATTTTGTAAAAATCATCTCTAAACTTTAGTTTTTGGTGAAAATAAATATTCACTTAAGCACTCTTTATATTTTAGCACGAATTATGTAATTCGTCCCTAAAGACTACCTTCATAATAGAAAATAACATAAATCGCCCTTACATTTCAAAAATCATCTGTAAGTTTAAAATTTAGTGATTATTAGTTTATGCTTAAAACATGTTATGAGTATGTTGGGTTAGTTCAGATCCCTTCACGACCTAAAATTTAGATATTATTAGTCTATGTTTAAAATTTAGAGATTATTAGTCTATGCACAAATGTGTAGAACAACCACGACCTAAGGTGGTATTTAGAGATGACTCTATATGCATCACTAAATGATATGGTTCAATACAATGTAATGGTATAGTTTTTTACAAAAGTGGCATTTATTAATGATCTCAAGTATAGCCTGATAAGCATAAGTCAACTGTGTGATGCCAAACACATCGTACAGTTTAATGAGAAGATATGAATTATTTTTAATTACAACAAAGAAGGTGTGTTGATTGCTCGAATAATGAGAGATGTTTATGTCATGTACATGTATTCTTGAGCAAGTGAAACGTGCTTCTTTGATAGAGCATTTAAAAGTGTATACTAGCTAAGGCACAAAAGATTATCACATTTAAATTTCAAGAGCATTAATCAGCTGGCCAGACAAAATCTTATTTTTGGTCTACCTTTTCTTGTCTACTCAAAATACAAACTATGTTTAACATGTGAGAAGGGAAAGCATCATAGGGCTAGTTTCAAAACAAAACAAACATTTTCAATAACCCAAAGTGTCTTCATCTTCTTCACATTGATTTATTTGGTCTAGTATCGCTTTAAGGTCCACTTATCAATGAAAAGTATACCCTTTTTGTTTTTGTTGATGAGCATTCTAGTTACAATTGGGTTATAATTTCCTAAAAAGAAAAGTCATGCACCTGAAATCTATCTTTATCATTCATAACAGAAGAGTTGAAAACCTAAATACCTTAAATGTCAGAGCATCTCAGAACTGATAAGGGTATGAATTTCAGAATAGACTCTTGTTAACTTTCTATGATGAAGAGGTATCTCAACAAAACTTCTCTTTATCTTACACACTAAACAAATGGTGACTTTTGTTGTGAAGAAGGAATTGAAGTCTCATAGAAGCTACAATACACAATGTTGTTGGATCGTCTTTTTAAATTAATTTTAGACTGAAGCTGTAACCAATGTATGTTACACTCAAAGAGGTCCATTGTTGTTAAAATGAATCTCAAAACTCCCTATGAAATCTTTCATGGGATACTTCCAAACATCCGTTTCTTTCATATCTTTGGATGTCCATTTTACATTCATAACCTGAAAGATCATCTGAAAAGTTTGATGCCAAAGCTGATGATGGTTACTTCCTTGGATACTCACTTGTATCAAAAGCATTTAACGTCTTCAACACAATAAGGCAACAAATTGAAGAAACCTTTTACATCACCTTTGATGAAAGCACTGAAGCAATCATGTTTTCACAACCATCAGTTGAAGACATTACTATTGTTGAATCTGAGAGATTACCAACTGATGAATATCTTCATGCTTTTGAACCTTCAAAAAGGTATCAAGTAAATAGTGACATTTTTCAGTATGTACAACCATATGTCAGACCTAAATCAACTGTCACTGAAGCTGATGCTACCACAGGTTAAAATTGTCATCCTGTTCAAAATAATGAAATCTTAAATGATGATCAAACTGAACAAACCTATCCCAAAATGATGAAAATATCATTGATCACCAAACTCACTAAAAAGGTTCAACAAACTGAAGAGGTTCTTCCTACTAAACCATCATCCTCTCGTGTTGAGTATTCTTCAGTTGTTCTCACCACATAACCAACATCTAAACCTTCATCCACATCAAATGTACCCTCCACTTCCAACCTTCCTTTAGCCACTCTAGCTCCTCAAGACAAATGGTCTAGGGAAAAACATATTGAGTTGGTTAACATTATTGGTAATCCAGAAGCTGGAATGCTCATAAGACATATGGCTAAGGATATTGGTGTTGCTTCAATGGGTGAATTTCTCTTTACAGGTTTTCTATCTGAAATTAAGCCTAAAAAGGTCTCTGGAGTACTTAAGCATCTAGCTGCTTGGATGCCATTGCAAGAGAAATGAATCCAATTTTCTAAAAAACAAAGTCTGGATCTTGTTCCCACAACCTTTATGGTAAAAACCATAATTGGCTCTAAGCGGATTTAGGATGAAAATGACATTGTCATTATACAAAAGGCCAGACTAGGTGCTCAGGCTATAGGCAAGAGAAGGAATAGATTATAATGAAAACATTTGCTCTGAGTAGCCAAGACTTAAATAAATTATAATTTTCTTGCTTTTTGCCATCTTACATAAAATTCACAGTTTATCAAAGGAGGTATCAAAAAGTGTCTTCCTAAATGGTAAATTCTGGAAAAGAAGAAAACTTTATGTTCACCAACCTCCAAGTTTTAAGAGTAGTGAAATTTACCAAACTATGTTTTACAACTAGACAAAGCCCTCTATGGACTTAAACAGACTCCAAAAGCATGGTATGAAACTCTTTCAACATTCCTCACTGAACATAAGTTTGTTAGAGGAAATATAAATAACACATTGTTTGTCTACAAATCCAAAAATTATGTTATACTTGTTCAAGTATATGTTGATGATATCATCTTTGGTTCAACAAACAAAAAGCTATGCAAGCAATTTGCCAAAATAATGACCAATAAATATGAGATGAGCATGATGGGTGAGCTAACCTACTTTCTTGGATTTCATATCAAACAATCTAAAAGGAGAATATCAATCAACCAAGAAAAATATGTCAATGATATGCTGAAAAAATATGACATTTCTAGGTGCTCGTTAGTGAAAAATCAAATGATACCCCCTAATAACTTATGACTTAATCTGAATGGTAAATCTGTCAATGAGACTCAGTATAGAGGTATGATTGGGTCACTAATGTACTTAACTACTAACAGACCTGACATTCAGTTCTCTACTTGCCTTTGTGCAAGATATCGAATCCAACCTTAATGTTGTAAAGAGAATTTCCAGGTACCTGAAAGGTACTCCCAATCTTGGTTTATGGTATCTTAAATATTCAAGGTTTGACCTAAAAGGATATTCAGACTCTGAATATGCTAGATGCAACATGGACAAGAAAAGCACCTCAAGTGCTTGTTAGTTACTTGGTGGCAAACTTGTGTGATGGAGTGCTAAAAAGTAACAATAAGTTGCTATGTCTTCAGCAGAAGTTGAATATGTAGTTGTTGTTGGATGTTGCGCCAATATACTTTGGATGAAGAGTCAGCTCAATGACTATGACATTGTATATGACAAGGTACCAATATTCTATGATAACACAAGTGCTATTGCAATTTCAAACAATCCAATTCTCCATTCAAGAACTAAGCATATTGATATCATATATCATTTCATCAAAGATCATATCATGAAAGGGAAACTGAATTGCATTTCATTTCCATTTAATATCAACTTGTTAATATCTTCACCAAACCTTTAGATGAACTAACTTTTAAAAGATTGCTTGTTGAACTATGTGTGTTAAACATTTATGAAACAAAACCTGAACCTTCAGAAGAAAATGATTTAATTAATGAAAACTGAAGGTTCGGTATCTTAGTCAAACTGAACAAAAATATCCTAAATCTTTTTGGTTTAGTTTCTTTCATTAAACCTCATGTTCAGCATAACAAACACCAAACCTGAACCTACTTCAATATTTTGTAAAACTAAATTTGTTTAGTTTTCAAAATTAAAAGATAATATCTTTCCACGTCCTTAAAATAATACATTTTGGGTAACTAAATAGATTCTTCTCAAAAAAGATATCAATTTAGTTATAAAAAAGGAAAAAAGATTTATCCAAACGTTAACATGACATCACTAACAATCTCTTACCAACTTTTGTAGTGAGAAGACATATGCTTAATGTGTCAGATAATAAATAGAGTTCATCACTTTCATTAGACGCCAACGGAAGAATGTCTCAATACCACATTAAATACGGTTTTAAAGTCCAAAAGTTGTTTTTCAATTTTGCACGTTCGCTAATTTTAAAAAACAAACCCTAAATCTTTTAACAATAACTTTTTAAGTTTTAAAACTTCTCACAAGTTACAAAAATTCATAACCTTATATAATAATCACAAATCACAAACACTTCATAATCACGACATCAAAACACACACAATCATTCAAACTCTTTCATCTCATAACACACACAAGTACTAATTCATCAAATAACATCAAACCCAAAAAACAACAATAACTGGCATCATCACCTCACATGAAACAAAGAACAAGAATCACCACCCGAATCTCCCATCACTCTCACACTTGTATCACAAATGACACATGAGATTCATGAAATCACAATGAAGTAGCAAATCTATACCCTAAACACAAAAATGCTGCTGACTTCATAATTGTGTCCGAGTTCATATCAAAGTGTTGCATTCACACTCATCCCAACACATCAATATGAGTACTACCTTAAGGAGTTATGGTTTACTGCCAAATCCAGTAAAGACACAAGAAGAATCTTCTTCTCTCTTCCTTCTGGAAACACTAAGGGAGATATTGGTCTTGTCTCATTCATAAAAGTCAATAGGGCTAACAACCATCGTTTTGCAAAAAGATTACGAAGTGCCACGAGCCCAATCTGTGGCCTAACAAATTTTCTCACAGATTAGGTATAGTGAACCTGTTAAAGAAACTAGCACTCTAAAAAAGAGTTGCCTTCCATCTAAGTGGCGGTTGTTAATGGTCCAGGTCATACAATGTTTGGGTGGAAGAGATGGGGGTTTTAACAGATCTCTACTACGAATGGACAGATCTCTTATTCAGTTTGGCATATAGGGTTAAGGATTATTTTGCAAAATTATAAAGTGGTGGACCCAAATTTTAAAACTCTCAAGATGAAAGATAAACAAGTTGTCAAATACTCCATGTTTATTGTTAGCCTTAAAATATGTTGACTTATACGGAATTACATTAGATATTGTAAGGCATGACTTATAGGGACTAATAATGTCAAGATAGGATAGTATACAAGTCATACGCCTATATATACCCCTCCTATACTTCCATAGGAGGGTGAGGATAATCATTTGTATCTCATAAGTGTGTGTGTTTTCTTTCTCTCTCTAGAAACACACACATCTTTCCTTTCTCTCTCTACATCTAATAATATGGCTACTTATTTCTTTTATCCTCTCCGACCTCTGGATCGTGTGTTTTAGGCTAGAATCTATTATGGGTAACAAGTGGCATCAGATCCTAGGGCGTTTTGTGTTGTTGGCTTGTATTTTTTATGGTGTTCGTACCTTAAATAAGCACTTACGTAGCTTATTTTTAAGCCAAAAAGCTTCGGCTTTTCATGGTTGGTGGTATTTTGTACAAAAGCTTGAAACTTTCTTCTTTCTATACTTTCTAGCTTATTTGTACAAGTGGCTTATGGATTTTCATAGCTTATTTTTGAGTTTTTATGGTTCGGATGATTTGTGTACTCAAAATCTTGATTCAAAATTTTTCGTGTTAAAAATCGTCAAGTTTGGATTTTTATGGTTCTTATTGCCTTAGATAAGCAAGAAGTACAAAATTTTTAGGCAAAAACATCAAAAGTGTGTTTTCTTTGTGTTTTGAAAAAGTGGGTTTCGAACAGGAGGCGAATTAGCAGTTTCTTTGGAAGGTGAATTAACAGTTTCCTTTGGAAGGCGAATTAGCAATTTTCCTTTGGGAGGCGAATTAACAAGGCGAATTAACAATTCCTTCAGGAGGCGAATTAACAATTTCTTCAGGAGGCGATTTAACAGTCTTCTTCAGAAGGCGATTTATCATCTCTTCAGTAGGCGATTTAACAGGAGGCGATTTATCACTCTTTGTAAGGCGATTTAACAACTATTTTTTGTGCAAGGGGCGATTTATCACAAGGCCCTTTTTCACCTATTTTCGTCAAGAACCGAACTTAAACACCTTCCATAACACCAAAGCAAACAAAACACTTAATGCTAAAACGATCATTAAAGATTCACTAAAACATCAAAACGGCTAAGGATTCGGATTACGATGACAAGTGATCACGGAGTTTATTTGGTATCCCTTATTTGAGTTTGAAGTGGGTTTCATGAAGGCGTCTACTAATTTCATCATCGAGACTTCCTTCTACTTTCTACCCCTTTTCTTCAAACCTAATCTATCGATTGATGACTTGCTTGAACGTATACAGTTATGATTGAGACTTGGATTATCTAGTTATGCCCGATGTAAGGAGTTACGTTGTAGTACTCATGGGTTATAGCTATCACTTAAAGGAGATACGTTGTAGTACTCAGTGTCACACGCAGAAGCCGATGTGGATAATTTCAAGAGGTGTTGTACTTTTCATATACTTTGTGATTGGGTATAGGGTACTTAGAGGCTCTCTTCTCCATCGTTCTTCAATTATCAACAGTGCAAGCTTAAGTAACAAATTTGGGGGATTTTACTTCATTTTCAAGTTTGGTATATCGGGTTCAATTTAGTATGCTCTGATACCAATTGTTGCCCATAAAGATTCTAGCCTAAAACACACGATCCAGAGGTCAGGGAGGATAAAAGAAATAAGTAGCCATATTATTGATATTGAGAGAGAAAAGTAGAGAGGGAAAGATGTGTGTGTTTTTTAGAGAGAGAAACACACACACTTTATGAAATACAAAATGGTTATCCTCACCCTCCTATGCAAGTATAGGAGGGGTATATATAGGCGTATGACTTGTATACTATCCTATCTTGACATTATTAGTCCCTATAAGTCACGCCTTACAATATCTAATGTAATTCCGTATAAGTCAACATATTTTAAGGCTAACAAACTTCCCCCAATATGTGGACATACAGAATTACTTATAATGTTCCTATCAAGTACAAAATACAACAAAATAAAGTCTTCCAAAGCGCTTCCAATGCTGAAGATGACGTCTTTGTCTTCTAGTCTTGATACTTGTACCCCAGCTTGGATCTTCTGTGTCTTTTACTTGTTCTTGAACCATTGTAGTATGCATGAGTTGGATTAACTTTCCCCCAATTCATGCAGCATGCCTTGAAAAGCTTTCTTCATAGACTCCTTTTTGGCGAAGTTTCTGAATCAGCTTCCCCCCAAACCAACATCCGTATCTTAAGCAAATTATGAAACTTTGATATAGTTCGAACGATCTTCTAACATTGACATTTAAAGTGCACAGTGGAATTTTGTAGTAGAGTCAATCAACCTCACTAACTAATACTGCTTCTATACTATATCATGACATTTGGTCTTGGTGAATATCAATTCGGGGGAACATGCAATAAATCAGTAACACTTTTCTCACGCTTGCAGAATACTTCACACAAACCATACTAAACAAAGTATTATAAACTACTTCCCCCTGGAAGTTGACCTGATTACATCAAAGTATCAAGGTACACGTATTCCCCCATGATGGTTTCAAACTCTCGGAAACATCATTGACGTGTACGACCATATACTCGAGAAGTTCATGTCATAAGCAAAAATCTTGAAAAGTTATGAAAGACATTAAAGAACTTTGAAAGATTTAGCTGAGAATGTAAAGTACCATTGACGTTCTGTAGCTTCAATTATCCCGTGAGAAATGCTGATTTTATCTCAACCTTTAAAATCTCTGGCTGACTTACCAACCTCGTATTCTGTCGGCTATTGTTGTGACCACATGGTGAAGTAAACCCGATATACCAAACTTGAAAATGAAGTAAAATCCCCCAAATTTGTTACTTAAGCTTGCACTGTTGATAATTAAAGAACGGTACATAAGAGAGCCTCTAAGTACCCTATACCTAATCATAAAGTATATGAAAAGTACAACACCTCTTGAAATTATCCACATCGGCTTCTGCGTGTGACACTGAGTACTACAACGTATCTCCTTTAAGTGATAGCTATAACCTATGAGTACTACAATGTAACTCCTTACATTGGGAATAACTGGATAATCCAAGTCTCAATCATAAATGTATACGTTCAAGCAAGTCATCAATCGATAGATTAGGTTTGAAGAAAAGGGGCAGAAAGTAAAAGGAAGTCTCGATGATGAAATAAGTAGACGCCTTCGTGAAACTCACTTCAATCTCAAATAAGGGATACCAATCAACTTCGTGATCACTTGACATTAAAGTCCAAATCCATAGCCTTTTGACGTTTTAGTGAATCTTTAATGATCGTTTTAGCATTAAGTTTTATGTTTGCTTTGGTGTTATGGAAGGTGTTTAAGTTCGGTTCTTGACGAAAATAGGTGAAAAAGGGCCTTGTGATAAATCGCCCCTTGCACAAAAAATAGTTGTTAAATCGCCTTGCAAAGAGTGATAAATCGCCTCCTTAAAAACATGACAAATCGCCTCCTGTTAAATCGCCTTCTGAAGAGATGATAAATCGCCTTCTGAAGAAGATTGTTAAATCGCCTTCTGAAGAAATTGTTAATTCACCTCCTGAAGGAATTGTTAATTCGCCTCCTGAAGGAATTGTTAATTCGCCTCCTGAAGGTTGTTAATTTGCCTTGCAAAGAAAACTGATAAATCACCTTCTACTATGCGAAACTCAAAATCTTTAAATCACAAAAAGGCACACTTTGAGAGTTTTTGACATGATTTTTCTTGTACTTTTTCCTTATCTAAGGCAAGAAGAACCATAAAAATACCAACTTGATGGTTTTTAACACGAAAAATTTTAAATCAAGATTTTGAGTATAAAAACCATTCGAACAAAAAAACTCAAAAATAAGGTATGAAAATCCATAAGCCACTTGTACAAATAAGCTAGAAACTATAGAAAGAAGAAAGTTTCAAGCTTTTGCATAAAATACCATCAACCATGAAAAGCCGAAGCTTTTTGGGTTAAAAATAAGCTACGAAAGTGCTTATTTAAGGCACGAACACCATAAAAAAATACAAACCAACAACACAAAACGCCCTAGGCTCTGATGCCAATTGTTTCCTATAAAGATTCTAGCCTAAAATACACGATCCGGAGGCCGGGGAGGATAAAAGAAATAAGTAGCCATATTATTAGATGTAAAGAGAAAGGAAAGATGTGTGTGTTTTCTAGAGAGAGAAACACACACACTTTATGAAATACAAAATGGTTATCCTCACCCTCCTATAGAAGTATATGAGGGGTATATATAGGCGTATGACTTGTATACTATCCTATCTTGACATTATTAGTCCCTATAAGTCACGCCTTACAATATCTAATGTAATTCCGTATAAGTGAACATATTTTAAGGATAACATTTATTTCCTTAATGCTGGAGCATAAGCTGAAAGAAAACTATTTGATTTACATGGAAAGAATCATCACCACTCCAACCTTCAGCTCCAACAATTTTTTGCTAAAGAAAGACCAACATGAAGGACTCCCCTTCACACCTCACATAATGTCCATTTGCAATGCTGGTCTGCTAGAGGAATTTCAAGATCCTCCCACCACTCTCCAAACTGGAGGTTCGGTCACTAAAGGCTTAATGCCTGGAGCTAAAACTGGTCGAAAGAAGAGGCATGTAAAGCAAAAACACTCTTTGAATGGAAAAGGGGAAACATTCATCGGGCCTCTCATAAAATAGGCCACTGAAGCTCTCAAATGCCTTATAGAAAAACAGTCCTCAATGGAGGACAAGAACCCAATCTAACCTTCAACTGCATAGAGAGGCCCTGCAAGCAACTAGTAGCCAAATTTCCTTAGGGTCTACTCGTGAAAAGAGAGTCTACCCTTAGCTCAGTAGTGTTATGTCAGCATCTATCACAAAGCCTATTGATACAACTTCTGTTATTATTCACTATGAGTCTGCATCAGGAGGTAATGCTTCAACAAGCTTAATAGCTGGAGCTGATCTTGGTCAATCTGCTCTCAATGAATTGGTGCCTCAACAACAAGGTAATAAAGAGGGGACCAATATCATTTTAAATGATCATAACATTGCAGGGACTGGCTCTAAGGATCCAGCTGATACAACCTAATCTGCTGGTGAAGGGTTGGAAACTGCACTCAATCAAGTTGCTAAATCACCTGCTCATTCTGATGCTGAAGAGATCAAGTTGGATGACTTATCAAGATGATTCCCAAAAAAATCAGAGATTCTTATGGAATGGTACTCCCTATATGATGATCAACCCATAGATGTGTCAGATGATGAAGAAACTAAAGCCTTTGTGGACACTGATGACACCATTCCTAAGTCACCTCCAGCATCACCAAAGACCCTTCAGATTAGATATCTCACCAACCATGTCCTTCTTCTTTAGTCCTAGAAAGCTAAAATGGAAGAAGAAAAGAAAGCTGATTAAATTGAAGCCACACTGTTGAAAGCTCAGCCTTCATATCCTAACATCATTCACCTGAACTTGCTAAATTGGTTAAGGGTCAAGATTTTAGTGCTCACCTTCCTGTTTAACTGAAAGTTTTACATGAAAGAAAGGATGGGAACACTAAGTCTTTGGATGCTCTAAAATAATATGTTGAGGGGCTAGAGCTATAATTTCCTACTGAACTTAAAGAAATTCCTACCTAGCTCACAGATTTCACCAACTCCCACTCAACTCTAACTTCAAGTGTTGAAAAACTAGAAGGTTTTAAGTTGGAACTTCTAGCTGACTTGATTGCTTTGCCTGGTACTCTCACTAATGTTTCTTCTTACCTTGAAAAGTTCAAAGTCTTGGATGTCATTCCAGACATAATGAACAAGGTTGATGCTTCTCTAGATAGATTTACTGATGAAATCCCATCCACATCTAAGAAAGCTGGTACCTCTGGTGTTCCTTCAGTAGGACAAGATGTCACCCAACCTGTTGAGGGGGAGAATGTCACCAGAGGAGTTGAAAGACCAAGAAATCAATCAATTGCTGAGCTTTTCCAACAAAGTCAACTAAAAGATGCTGCAAGACTGAACAACCGAAACCTTGTAATCCACAATAAACAAATCACCACACCTTCAACTGAACCAATCACAACCATCACTGTCCCTGAACCAATCACCATCCCTGTCATTGAACCACAAGTTACAACTTCAATTCCACGAGGACCTTTTTTTCAAACTGAGGGGGAGCATTCAAGAAGAGCTAATGTGAGATTCCGTAAAATTTAGGTAATTAATATATTCATATTTTAATTCTATTTTTAAGCTTAAGTAAATTTTTACTTTTACTTTAACTCGAATTGGTAATTTTTGCGTTTCTAGTCAAGCTTGAGCCGTAATTGAGATCTTATTTTGTCTACGTGTCTATCGTAGTTTAATATTTTCCTTGTTCACCATTAAGTTTTATAATCTTTACTTTTGGCATTTTAGTTTTACTTTTCGTTTTCGCCAAACCTTGCTTAAGACTCGTTTTTACCTTAAACCTTACAATTTAACAAGTGATATAAATACTTAAATAAAAAAATGAAAACTACAAATTTAACCCCCCCTAAACCGGCCCCCTTAATTACAAAATCACCAACCATATTTTTTTAAACCACTAAACTCACACATACACTTTTATAAGGAAAATAGATCTCATCTTCTAAAAAAACTCCTCCTCTACCATCCTTGTGGTTGCTGCCGTGCCTAGACACACCCCCACCATCACCTTATAAAATTTTCCTCCTCATTATACTCATCACAACATCATCCTTGAAGTATTTGCTAAGTTTGAAGAGATTTCTTGAAGATTCGGAGAACTTTGGTGATTTTTCTTGCAACTATTGATTAGGGTTTGATAGAATCAAGTGGGTAACATTATTTTGCGTATTTAGAAGCATTGTATTTAAGGGTTTTGGGTGTTCAATTGATCTGAAAATTCAGCCAAGCAAGGAAGGGCTTCTTTGTGTTTTTATCTCTAATTAATCATCCTTTGTAAGCCCTTAATCTTTGATTCTCGATTTCTTGATGGTTTTTGGCCATGCATTCTAATCTTTGATTCTGAAATTTTTTGTGTTTTTGGGTTTATGATTGAGTTCAATAATTAGGTATGGCATTGTATAAGGTTTTAGAGGAATTAAAATGGTGTTTGGATTGGATTTGTAAAAGTTTTTGGGACTGTTTTTAGATCAGTAGCTAAACAGGTTGTTTGCAAATTATTTTTGGTCATAAGGTACCAGGGAAAGTTGATATAAATATAGGTCTAGGTCTTAGGTCCATGTGGTTCTTTGGATAGAGCCGTATCTCTTACGGATGAGTGAGATACGACCAATTTACTAAAACTAGTCGAATATGGCTTAGTGTTGAGAAAAAGAGCATAACTCCATGTTTTTTTTGCAAACTATTTGAAAAGTAATCATTATACCTGTAAAGTACACTTATAGGTATCCCCTCCAACTAGTCTCACTTTAATAGCATCCATAGATTTCAAAATGTGTTCGTTTTCGTAAGTTACAAAAATTAGTCACACTTTCTTTGGGACAGTTTTGAAATGCTAGATAGTTTAGTGTGTAAAGAAATATTTTTGGCTTGGGAAGTTCTAGAAAAGTTAATGGTGACCTAGGTATACGTCTTAGGTACACATAGCCATTTGGATGAGGCGATAACTATTTCGGATGGGTGAGATAATGCCACTTTACTAAAACTAGTCAAATTTCACGACCTGAATTTAAAACCATAATAAGTCAGAAAATTTGTATACTAACACCCAAATTAGTAAGACTGTAGCTCCTAGGTATCGAGTTAACTTAAATTTGGCCGCATGTGTCGTCTTCATCGGATGTACAGTTTAGGAGATATACTAAAAATGGTGAAGCGATAAATTTTAGAAAATAAATGCACTTATAGTGATTGGTAAATTAGTAATTTCACTCAGGTTCTAAAACTTTTTGGTCAGTAGGCCCCATATTTATGGAAAATAGATTCATAAAGCTTTCTGTACGCGAAAACCTTACATTTTTATCAACTACAAAATTTGAATTATGCGCTTTCAAAGTTGGGTAACTTTCAGAATTTTGGTAAATAAAGAAATTGTTTGACGTAAAACGTCTCATTTTGAGGTCATTTTCTGTGACTTATACCTTGTGCCATGACGTCGCACACCAATGTTACCTTTCTCCTGCAGTCTGATTTTGGGGGTGTGACAGATTGCTATCAAAGCTGCGGTCATAGAGAACTGAGTCATTTTCAAAACCTAAACTATGACTATTTTTTAAAATTTAGAGTGTCTCCTTGTTTTATCCGATATCCGTGTGCGCGTACTTCATGTTTCCTTATATTTATTCCCTCGAGCATTACTATTAGTATTATATGGATAATGATTTTATAATACTTGACTTTCTTTTTGATCTCTTACGCTTACCTTCGTGAGTATCACTATTTATTTATATAAAAGTTATTTATATAAATGTCGACTATGTTCGATCACATATGTTTACCTTCTAGAGCGTCACTATATTTTCTTTTTAAATAAATGTTGTTTATATAAATACTAAAACTCTTCTATTAAGACATTGTGAATGACACAATTTTCTCGTTTATTTTCAAGACGTTGTGAGTGATACGACGACCTCAAAAACCTTTCAAGTCATTGTTAGTAATTCAATGGTCTCCAAAATTTCTTTTCATGACTTTACTTAATTCTCTTTTGATAACATTGTAACTCGACACGTAACCTACTGTATAGAAACATGCCGACTAATTGGAATACGACAATTAACTTGTCTCCTCGTACATGGCGCCTTGGAGCATCTACTTTTGAAACACGACTCATTAACGTCTTATTCTTTTTCTCTTATCTCCTTGTGATTTTGGAGAATTATGCCACCAAGAAGGCAATTGCTAAAAGTTCGACATCTAGCAAGCGACTTATAGCTCGACTTATGGCTGACATGCACTTTTGCCTAAAGCGAAACACGATCTGAGATGTCGAGAACGAATCACACATAAAGACCCTTGAGACAAACCACGCTAATGAAGGTCACGTCTTCCGACTAGAATATCATTGGGAATGACACAACAAGCAGCCCCATTCCGAAGAGGGAATCACGACCATCATAGTTAATGATGACCTTTTTACTTAATAACATTTCTTTGAAAACTCTCGATGTATTGTTCGCTTTATGGTACAGATATATTTACACTCTCCTTAATATTTAATTGTTTGTACAATTAAGTTTCCATATCCCATTTTAACATCTTTGATATACCGTTTTCTTAATATGTGCTTGTTTTAGCCATTTGGTACTAACTCTCTTAAATAATTAATTGTTTGTATAATTAATTCACCCATCTCGTTAGCAATATTGACATATTGCTTTTTGAAATATGTCTCTTTCAACTATTAGTATTAATACCATCGTTTGCATCGATTAATTTCACGAATGGCTCTCTATAGTCTTTCATAATTCTTTACATTCGTTTCTTTTTTACCGTTACTGTAAAATGATATTCTTGACACCTGTCCTTATCCTACCATTATTATGATCAATTGATTCTTTGTTTACTAGATTATTTGTACAAATGATCCTTCATACTTCCCTGCTTCGTAAATTGTTTATGCAAATTCTTTTGATCATTACTACATTTGTACATATATTCTTTCTACATGCTCTCTTAAGCCGTTGACACTCATATTTTACATGCTCGCGATATCTTTTATTGTTTTTTCATATACTCTCATTTATTCCTCTCGCGATGCTATGATCATTCTTCTTTCATGATCTACTCATTCATTCGTTGCATTGATTAATGATTATTTGTTGCCTTGTTCATAAAATATTTAATCTTTTTTTAGGATTCTCTAATCCTGAGATATCAAACGCATTATACTCTCTTTGTCTTGGCATTCATTTCCTTCAGAAATTTATAATTTAATTGATTCCTCCATACGCATTAATCATCGTCACAAATTCATTTTCTGACCTTGATATGTAATGTACTTGATATATACTTCTTTAAGCATCGGCACGATTTATTTATTCATGATTTATTTATTTCCTCGTTTTCGTAGCTTCCTCATTAGTACAAATATCCAATTCTTCTCTTTTAGGATTTTCATAACAACTAATCCGTACCTACAAGCACATTGCAAACACTTTATGTATTAATTACTGTTCATTCAAGTTCCGTTTGCTATATTTCTTAATTGTGTTTAGTGAACCCTTAGAACACGTTATAACGCGTAATCTGAAGAGATGAGCTTTGGTCCTGCAATGAAAGAAATGTTTACATGGTGAAAACCTTGGCATTCCGCTAAACAAAAGTCGACTCGACAACAAGCTACACTTTATCAAGAATTATGTAAAGACCATAGACCATGAGGTTAAACAACTAAAGCAGAGTCGTATCCTTATCGTCAAAGTTCATTGGAAACCCTCGACGAGGAGTTGAATTTACGTGGGAGCGTGAAGATCAGTTCAAGGCCAAGTACCCACACCTTTTCACCACCTCCTCGTCTGCTGCAGTCGCCAGTTGAACTCTGGGGACCAGAGTTCCATTAGGGGGATCGACTGTGAGATTCCGTAAAATTCAGGTAATTAATATATTTATAATTTAATTCTATTTTTAACCTTAAGTAAATTTTTACTTTTACCTGAATTGGTAATTTTTGCGCTTCTAGTCAAGCTTGAGCCGTAATTGAGATCTTATTTTCTCTACGTGTCTATCATAGTTTAATATTTTCCTTGTTCACCCCTAAGTTTTATAATCTTTACTTTTGGCATTTTAGTTTTACTTTTTGTTTTCGCCAAACCTTGCTTAAGACTCACTTTTACCTTAAACCTTACAATTTAACAAGTGATATAAATACATAAATAAAAAAAATGAAAACTACCCATTTAAACCCCCCCCCCTCCCCAAACTGGCCCCCTTAATTACAAAACCACCAACCACATTTTTTTTAAAACCACTAAACTTACACATACACTTTTATAAAGAAAATAGATCTCATCTTTCAAAAAAAACTCCTCCTCCACCATCCTTGTGGTTGCTGCCGTACCTAGCCACACCCCCACCATCACCTCATAAAAATTTTCTCCTCATTATACTCATCACAACATCATCCTTGAAGTGTTTGCTAAGTTTGAAGAGATTTCGTGAATATTTGGAGAACTTTGGTGATTTTTCTTGCAACTATTGATTAGGGTTTGATAGAATCAAGTGGGTAACATTATTTTGGGTATTCAGAAGCATTGTATTGAAGGGTTTTGGGTGTTCAATTGATCCGAAATTCAGCCAAGCAAGGAAGGGCTTCTTTGTGTTTTTATCTCTAATTAATCATCCTTTGTAAGCCCTTAATCTTTAATTCTTGATTTCTTGATGGTTTTTGGACATGCATTCTAATCTTTGATTCTATAAATTTTTGTTTTTTGACTTTATGATTGAGTTCAATAATTAGGTATGGCATTGTATAAGGTTTAGAGGAATTAAAATGGTGTTTGGATTGAATTTGTAAAAGTTTTTGAGATTGTTTTTAGACCAGTAGCTAAACAGGCTGTTTGCGATTTTTTTGGTCATAAGGTACCTGAAACGTTGATAGAAATATAGGTCTAGGTCTTAGGTCCATGTGGTTCTTTGTATAGAGCCGTATCTCTTCTGGATGAGTGAGATACGACCGATTTACTAAAACTAGTCGAATCTGGCTTAGTGTTGAGAAAAAGAGCATAACTCCATATTATTGTGCAAACTCTTTGAAAATCAATCATGATACATGTAAAGGACACTTATAGGTATCCCCTCTAACTAGTGTCACTTTAATAGCATCCATAGATTTCAAAATGTGTTCGTTTTCGTAAGTTACAAAAACTAGTCACACTTTCTTTGGGACAGTTTTGAAATGCTAGATAGTTTAGTGTGTAAAGAAATATTTTTGGCTTGTAAAGTTCTAGAAAATTTAATGGTGACCTAGGTATATGTCTTAGGTATACATAGCCATTTGGATTGGGCGATAAATATATCAGATGGGTGAGATAATGCCACTTTACTAAAACTAGTCAAATTTCGCGACCTGAATTTGAAACCATAATAAGTTAGAAAATTTTTATACTAACACCCAAATTAGTAAAACAGTAGCTCCTAGGTATCGAGTCAACTTAAATTTCGCCGCATGTTTCGTCCTCATCGGATGTACGATTTAGGAGATACTAAAAATGGTGAGGCGATAAATTTCAGAAAATAACATGTACTTATAGTGAAGGGTAAATTAGTAATTTCACTCAGGTTCTAAAACTTTTTGGTCAATAGGCCCCACATTTATGGAAAATAGATTTGTTAAGCTTTCTATATACGAAAACCTCATATTTTTATCAACTACAAAATTTGAATTATGCGCTTTCAAAGTTGGGTAACTTTCAGAATTTTGGTAAATAAAGAAATTGTTTGATGTAAAACTAATGTGGATACTTATAGAAATTATTGATTAAGAAGTAAACTAAGGACATGTCTTAGAAGTAATATTAATTCAGATTAGGACTTGTGTTTTGAGTAATTTTGACCTATAACTTTAGGACGCAATGCCATACTTGTTCCGGTTAAAGAAAAACGTTTTAAATTAATTTTCTTTTATTTATTTTTATTTGTGTGAGTGTTAGTTGTTTATTTTGCTAAGTTGCGCCATTTATTTTAGGTTTCACTTAGGGTGTTCGATTTACTTCAGCGACTATATTGTTGATTTTGCCGTTTCGCATAAGGTGCGTTCATAGCCCCTTTTTCTTTTTAATTGCTTTTACAAACTCCATGGGGAGAGATACATGTTATGTTTTACATTTGGACACAAGTATTTAAAAACTGTATGATATGCCGGATATTACTGCCTGATATTATTGCCTAGGTGTCGCTATTGCCACTTAAGTCCCCTTTCAATCATGGATTGTTAATTGCTAATGTAGTAGCGTAAGTGTTGTGGATAGATCTATCGGGACTAACAATCCCCGTCCGGAATTATGGTTTCTAGATAACCATGTGGCGCATTTAACATTTGAAATACTTTCTATGGTGTTTGGAAACATCCTACACTATCGTGGGGCACAAACCTCGAATACTGGTTTGTTATTACCAATCCATTGATTGAAGTACATGTTAAGGTTTCGGTGTCATAAGCTTAGTGCAATAATAATTCTTTTGGACTAATGAATGTGTTTCATTAGTCTGCTATTACTTAAATCTTGTGATCCACTAAACAGTTTGATTTCAATAACATTACTTGATTTTACTCAATCACCGCTTTACTTATATAAAACCTATGAATTCACTCAACAATTCTGTTGACCGTTTTAGCATGTTTTATCTCAGATCTTTCAGGTATTTTGCTTGGAGGGAAGCCGCACGGATGTGTACATCGGCGACTCCACATTTTATACATTCAATAAAACTTGAATCTTTGAAAACACTGTATTTTGTAAACACTTTCTCTAAATATAAATTCGATGAAAACTTTATCTAAACCTTATGTCACGTTTGAACATTTGGGATAATTCAAAACTGTTGGGACCTTGTTTGTAAACTTTCATATTTCTATGTATCGCATGTGAAACATTGAGACTTAGTTGAAAACTTTAATTTTTCCACGTATCGAATGTGAAACATTTAAAAAAATGTATTTTAAAACGTCTCATTTTGAGGTCGTTTTCTGTGACTTGTACCTTGTGCCATGACGTCGCACCTCAATGTTACCTTTTTGCTGCAGTCCGATTTTGGGGGTGTGACAGCTGATAAGAGAAAGAAAGTTATTACTCGTGAGGAACAGTCTTCTGAAGAGGAAAGAGGATCTAAAAGTGAATCAGATGATGAGATCCACCCTTCTGGTCCTATGGTTGAAACTTTCAAGCCTAAGAAACTCAAGAAATTCGCCTACACAACTGAATATGGTGAACACTTTTGAATATCTGAAGAAGAAATAAGGAATCATAAGGCTATTGAGGATCAAGCCAAAGTTGAGGCATTCAAGCTGAAAGAAACAAAGGAAATGATTTCCTTTACAAAGCTCTTGGTCAAGATGTGGTTGAAGGGTTCTAAGAGAAAAAGATTGTTTATGACATGTATTATCACACCTTGTTGAACAAAAGAGCACCTTCACCAATTACCAGTTGTAACATCCTTAACAACAAAGGTCCAATCAACATGAAGATCTACATACTAGATGGCATTGATGAAACCTTATATGGATTCAAAGTTAATGATCTTCATCTCAATGAATGGAGAGAGGTCTTGAATATTTGTAGAAGAAGAATTGGAAAAAAAAATTGAACGAAGAAGAATTGGAATTAGATGGGATGAAGTCTTCAAACATATGAGGAAAAAGATTGATGACTTCATCAAAATGGGTGACTATCTAGAGATGAACCATTCTATTCCCTTGGGTAAACAAGATCCCATGCTCAGACTAAATTAGCTTTCAAGGAAGAATAGAAGAAATTTTGATTAAGCTCAAGATTACTTCAGGTCCACCAAAAGATATAAGCAATTAGTCCAGTTCGGTAATTCGGTGATCATCAAGTGGGGACTGTGCTGGGAATGATCTTTTTCAATGATCTTCATAGACAAGACTTCATCAGCATCAATGACTTCGATGATCTGAATGATGAAGCACTCTACACTGTCCAAGAGACTTTCCTCAGGTTTGATCAAGGTCTAGGGGTTGATGATTTGGAAAGCACCTTTAACTCTTTCCTTCTTACTGAAGTTAACAAAAGAAACCTAAACCCAGATATGCAGATGAAGGTGATTGAACAGCTTAGACAATGAATGGTGTAATCATTAGATGTAGTTTTTATTTTGTACTATATTATATGGAACTATCTAATGAATGTTTATCTAGATTATATTGTCTATATATTTTTATCAGTTCGTAAGAAGAAGTTGTTAGCTCACTTACATCTGAATTAACTTAGACTATTTGTATATCCAAATAGGGGGAGATTGTTGGGTCAGTTTAGTGCCCTTCAATCTCTCAATAGGTTTGAAGATAAAATAACCTAAGTCATAACAGTCTTGTTGAATATAGTTCAACATAAACTCCTTCAGAGTTCTTTGAAGACCAAAGAAATCTTCACTTTAGTTTTTGTGGCGGTTCAGCAACTGAAGATCAAGATCCATAAGAAAGACTTTCATTTTAGCTTGGTTGGCAATGCCAAGCTGAACGATGTCAATCTCCTCTGGAAGTTAAACAAAGTGTTTTGCTTCCAGAAGTTTACAAGGTGGGAAAACTTTGCTTTATATCAAAAGGAATAATGCAAATCTCTTTGGGAATGACTTCTTCTAAAGTTGGTATAAAAGTACAAAAGTGCACTCAACTATTTCCTAAAATGAGACTTTTCCTCTACATAGTATGTAAGCATTAAATGGTATCTCAGGCACACATTTGATGCTTGACACGTGTAAAGGGAAACCCCTTATAAACCCTAATTCTTTGCCTATAAAAGGAATGTTATCAAAACAGTAAATGCATCTCTTGCAATTAATGTGAAACACATTCAAGAGCACATTTACTCCTCGAATCAAACTATCCTACCACTGAGCCTTCAACTTCAATATAAGGTAAAGAGTCCGTACTTAAACACATAACTTTGGTTAGTGTTTTAGTTAGAGAGGAGATCACCTCAATTGTCATTCAACTGTTTTGCTATCCTGCATGCAAAACATGTCATAGATTTTTTTGATTCATTCTGATAAAGATTTATATGTTGAAAAGTACTTTAATATTGTTAGTTTTAACTTGTTCTTATTTTGTTATATTAAGATTTAAACTACACACTTTGTTGCCATGGATTGAGATTAGCTTAACCTAATAAGCTATTATCTTATTTAAGGGGACCAATTGAGTAAAAAAAATTGATATAAATGAAATTTTATACGTAAATTTTTTACATAAAACCTCGCGCCCACAGCAGAGCGCGAGTAGAAAATCATCCACATACACAAAACGAAAAATGCTAGACGAGTTAAACATTTGCTAAAATTTATTAGATCATGATATATAAATGGGTGAAATTCAAGAAATAATAATCAGTTTAAGTTTTATATTAATTTAGTCACGTTAACTTTCTTTTGATTATAAAAACCACTCAGAGTTTTAATAGTGTTCTATTATTGTGTAATATTTATGTTTAAGTGACTAGAACGAAACACTTTGAAACTTGTTTATTATTTTGTAACTTGTATATTTTTCTACTTGTGCATAAGTTGGTTATATATTAAATTGCTGAGACTAGTTAAAAATCAAGGGGTGTGTGTTTATTATAAGATACAACGTAATAATGCACATGTATTTTTATTTGGCGAAGTATTTGATTTTATTTAATTGACATTGTCGTCCATATATGTACATGCGCCGTTATTGAAGGTCATTAGTAAAAAAACTCTTGCGCATCTCCTTACTTAATCTCATAATAAGGAATAATATGAGTCGTTTATATATGTATAATCTCGTGTATTCATTTATATATCACAGAAACGTGTGCTTTAATTATGAAATTTATAATTTTATGTATAATATATAATAATAATAATATTTATTAATAATGGCAACACATATTGTGATAACCGGTAACTTTTTCTGGGTTAAGTATTATAAAATATTATGATTTTATATCGGAGTCTTTCAGTTTTCTTAGAGAAAGCTGTGAAGTTAACTTCGGTTGTCTATTTTGTGTAAACGGTTACGGTTTAATCGGGTATTGAGAAGAGAGTCTTCAGTTCGTAAATGAATCCCTTTTGATTTGTTTTTCTGTTTTGGAATGGTTTTGGGATTTTCAATGCTTTCCGGGAAGTTTTCCCGTGTCTAGCGAAAAATCGTCACGCAGCGCGTACCGGCACGACAATTAAATTGAGAATGGGTCTAAGTAGCTTTGGAAGAGCGTTTAATGGATTTATTGTTTAAGTAAATTCATAATTTAAAATAACGTGGACTAAATACGTGAATCGTGGAGATGTGAGTTAAGGATATCAGAAAACGGGCTTTTTCGTGAAAGTCGGTAAAATACTGTAACGGTCGTTAAAGTGAAAACTTTGGGCAAGACAAAAGTGTCAAGTGGTATTTTTGAAGGATAAAACACTTTTAAATTGATGGGAAAGGTTCGGTTGAGTTTAAACAAAAATTCGTGTTTTTGGTCCTGACGCGACCGGTAACGTTCTAAATGAATTTTGGGAGATTTAAATTAGAAAAGGGTGTCGAGTAAATACTCTAGATTATCGAAAAAGTGATTTTAAACGCAATAAAAATACTAACTAAACCCGGGTAACATTTTAATTTAGCGAGATTTGAGTCTTTAGAGAACCCGACACAAAAACGAGACATCCCGAGCCACTTAGGATGCTATAGCCGGTTAGATGAGACAAGAGGGAACAAGATGGCACTTTTTTAGCACCTTTGGTCCTAGCATGGTACATGTATAACTTTTCCTAATCTAAAACATGCATTTGACACCATTTCAAAATCAAACAAAATTTTTGAAGATTTAGCAAGAACACGGGTTAATAATCAATAATCAAAAACCAAACCAAGAACATCAAGATTGTAAGTTTTTCTAAATTTTATTTTAAGTTGTACTTTTATGGTTCTTATAGTGTTCTAATGCCAGTTGTATAAGTTGATCGTCGTGAAAATCAAAATTTGAATATTCTGTGCATCTTGTACTATGTATAACCCTGTAATGTCTGTAGTTATATATATTAGGTTTAGTATTTTATAGATTGTCTAGTAACTTCCTCTATCTTTTAAAATCTATTCTAGAACGCACCAAGGTTCCAAGTTTTTGACAAAAAACAGTTGACGAACAGCTTTCAAGGTCTTTAGCAAAATAATTTAACAAGGTTTCTCTACTTAGAAATTCTAAAAGTAGAATGTAGTAATAAATAAATAAAAGAAAAAAATATATATAATTAAAATGGTGGTTGTTGTGGGATCGGCCTGAAACAAGAAAAAATGGGAAAGAATCTAATCCCACCATTTGAATTACACACTATTTTGGTAATTAACTTTTCACTAAGCTATAAATACTAAATCATAACTTAATCAAGAAAAATACTTTTTGCTCCTCCTCCACTCTCCTTGGTCAGGAAAGCTCCCGGCCCACAACCCAAAGAACAAAATGAGAAATAACCTATAAAAATTAGGGTTTTGATTCAACAAGAGTTAAGTAAATATTTTCCTAATCTTTTTCAATTCAAATATGAAACACTAATTAATTTTTAACGTAACAATCATTAAGGATGGCATAGGTCACTATTGTAAAGTACATTCTGTGAATTAGAGATGTCTTTGAATGCGATCAAAAATGATGTTTGTAGTGGTTAGATAATGAGCGCGTCTTCTGCGGCTAGAAGGCGTTAATTAGGCTCTGCAATTATGCAAAATTCGGAATGCCTCACGAAACTCTGGCTAGAATGTTAGGTCATCTTGCAAGAGCCATATCTCTCGGTCATATACGGATAGCTTTTATAGTTTGATTTGTGCTTGAGCCTAAAATTAACTTACAGTATGAGTCTACTTTCCCAAACGCAAGTGGGTAGCATGAATTAAAAGTTAGTTGAAGAGTTAGTCAAATTAATATTACATACATTCTTTGTACAATAACAGAGTTTTCGGGGCAGATTCTGATTATGTTTGTGCGAAAAACCCAACAAACCAATCAAAAAATATCTTGTTATAAGAAGAAGAGGCTTAGTGCTACTTGTAGCATAAATTCATTAAGTTTACTGCCACCATTTCCTATCAATTCTTTGCCAGCAATTTTTCCTAAGTGTTTTAAATGGGTCTGCGCAAAGATGCTAAAACGTTTTTAAGGTAAAATCAGGACAGCTGCGAGACTGGACGCGCTTTTTGATGTATGAAATTCATAATAAAAGGATTACACCAACTAGTAATTTTTATAACCAAAAATCATAGCAAAGCTCACAACATATACATTGGGGAGTCTCATACAGAGATAGCGTCGAAAAGAACCAATTAGTGTGTTTAAGTATTTTTATTAGGTCATCTTAAGACAACAAAAATAAACTGAGAGTAAAAAGCAGAAGTATGCGAAAGAAAAGTGTTTGTGACGGATAAATTGAGGTTTGAGGCAAAGTATGAAGAGTATAGTAGAAGAGATTAAAAGATCAAGATAATATGAGTAATCCATCGCCCCATAATTTATTTGTGATTGTTACATCGTAGACTTGGGTGTGTGACCGTAACGATGGAGAACGATATGTGTGTGTGATATGTTTGCTTCAGCATTCTTTGCACCCCCCAGATTCACCACGTGAAGCTACAGTTAAGAATTTGCTTTAGCATCAGATGAGTTTTAACAGTCCATCTTTTTTTACTATATTTTAGGATGAATATGCAAAAAAAATCTTGAACTTCTCCGCAACCCTCGATACTGCTCAGTATTAAGTGTCCCAATCTATATGATTGCTATCGGTGTCTACTCTTCTACTGTGCCAAACTTAATTATGGTAAGGCAGTCGTGTATGTGAGGATCGAGCATGCCTTTGTGTGAGACCCCGACACGGACACTAAGCAAAGTCAAGATGGGATCAGGTTTTACACCAACGAGATAATATGAGGACGGACTGGGGTACAGATCCACCTCAATAGGTAATCATGCCTCACAATTTAGTTGAGATAGAAATAGCCAAGCAATATATGTTCGTAAATGTGCTTTTTTGTTGAGCACGCTGTCATCACATAAAGTATTCTTCAACACCTGAACTCTCCCACCAACAAACATAAGTTGAAGGCCTCTTTCGTTTCTTCAGCATCATTGTTCAAGTGAGTAAAACGTGCTGCAACGATTGAGGCACGAGGATTACGCTGGACCATAGGAGCTTGCATGCAAGAGATCAATGACCTTTTCATCTATTTTAGTTTCATGATTTGAACTTCTGTCCACTCGTTTTGGTTCAATCATGCAGTTAATAGTTGGATTAATGTTTTGGCGTTTGTCCACAGTACACTTGCTTATGGATCTTGAAGTTTATATTGAATTGACATTTTTAGTTTTTCTTTCGGAGTTTAAAAGCTGGCAGTTTTGAAGGGTCATCAGATTCGTTGTCAAAACTGAGTTTGAGGGGAAGATTCTGAGTTGTGTTTATGAAGTCAAAAACAATATCAAAACGTCTTTTTAATTGATGGGCTTGCTACTGTAGGATGTTCATGATGTATATGATTTTATGGAATTTTTGTATAATTTTTCTAAGTGCTTAAATGGGTCTGCTCAAGCTATACTTTTTACAGGTGAAATCAGATCATGTTCTGGACACTTTGTGATGTTGATTTTTTATAAAATGGTTAAACTTACTAATATTTTTATCCAAAAATCATAGAAGCTCACAACTCATTGGGGAGCCATATAATGTAAGGAGAAGAACCAATTATGTGTTTAAGTATTTTATTTAGAGTCATCTTGTAACTATAAAAACTGAGTAAAAAGCAGAAAGTTGAGAAGTAAAGTTTGTGAGGTAAATTAAAGTTAGCAAGTATGAAGAGTATACAGAAGAGTTGAATCAAGATAGGATATAGAGTATCCATCAGGTTGATTGTTACATCGACTTGGGTGTGTGACCTAATCGATGGTAACATATCTATGTATTGTTTTGTTTAGATTCTTTGTAAGATTAAGTGAAGGAATTGGAATTTGCTTTGTATCAGGTGAGTTTTACAGTCCCACTTTTTACTTATATTTTGGGATGGAAATGATGAAAAACAGTTTTTGAATTATATATACATATATGTTAGTATTTATTTTCTTCGTCGTCAAGTGTCTGATGGAGCTTATACTCTTCCTTATTTATAGAGTTATGCCTCCCTCAAAGCGTAAGTTTCGTTGGGGAATCATGTGTTCAACTGGGATTAAGCATTATATCGACCCAATTTCTGGCTGTAAGATATAGCGTACAAATCGTAAGTGCCGTATACCCATCGACTTATATCCGTGTAAAGTGGAAGAGTGTATGACTATGAAGAAAGTAGGTGACTAAACGATTGGAGTGATTCGGAGAAGAAGGATCGACAAGGAAGGGAATGTTTCTAGGTTCCAAGAATACCGCACCTCGGATGAAGAAGAAGAAGAACTGAGTGAGCACCCTCCTTACAACAAATATGGATTCGTGGATCATCCACAGCTCCAAATGGAAGACCAAAGGAACAAGTTTACACCTTACCCATTACCACCATAAGAAGGCAATAGGAATGGTTGGTTGATTGATGATGCTAACGATTCAGACCTTGAGCCTACGGCTAGTAATCAACCCATGAGCTTGACGATGAAAGACATTGGTGGGAGCTGAGTTCGACCTCGACCCGACTACTCGTGCAATTGATTTGATTTAGGATGTTTAGTGTTTCTTTCTATCGTTTGAACCATGTTAGGAAATATTATTTTCGATTATGATTATTATTAATGAGAAGTGGTTTTAGGATTTATCTTGTGTGCTATTGCCTTATTAAATGTGTTATGTGTTTGATGATGTGTTGATTTCAAGAAGTGTTTTCATAGGAGCGAGTACACACGTGAAAGGGGGAATCTATAATTATGGTGTACAACATAATTATACATGCGCCACAACACAAATGGACTTACAAGTATGATTACATGTAATTGGTGTTGACACATATTGGTTGATTATGCTTGTACGTATACAGTGTTGTGGGAAATGTAATATCATAGGTTATGAAATCTGTAGTATATCATCTAATATATATAATCCTATGTCTTATCAGAAACATGGTTCAAACATGACAACCTAACAACCCTCCTGATGTCGCGGAAATCATTGCTCAACAACTTTAGAACATCATCCCGAACATCGTGACTCAAGTGACTAACAACCTCAACAATTGCAATGGTAATGGAAATGATAGAGGAAACAATGGTTGCACCTACAAAGGATTTATGGCGTGTGGACCTCGAGACTTTGACGGAACTGGTGGTGCGGTGATGTTGACTAGATAGATTGAAAAGATGGAATCCGTGATAGATAATAGCGGATGTTTGGCTAATCAAAGGGTGAAGTATGTCGCGAGTTCGTTCATTGGCAAAGCTTTGACTTGGTGGAATACTCAAGTCCAAGCAAGAGGTCGAGATGCTGCTAATGCAATGGCTTGGAATGACTTCAAGGCATTGCTAACAACGGAGTTTTGTCAAAGCAATGAGATTAAGAAGTTAGAAGGAGAGTTCTGGAATCATTCAATGGTTGGTGCTGATCATGCTGGATACACTGATCGATTTCATGAGTTGGCAAAGTTGGTTCCACATTTGGTAATCCTGAGGCAAAGCGTGTTACAAGGTACATTAATGGGTTGCCATCTCAGATTCGTGGAATGCTTCGAGCCACTCAACCTGCTACTATTCAAGCTGCTATTCTTACTGCTGGGATACTAACCGATGAGGCAGTCCGCAGTGGTACTTTGGCTAAGGCTGGTAAGAAAAGGAAAGAAAGAGATGAGGCGAGTAAGTCAGAAAGTATTAGAAAAGATGAAAAAAGGGGGACGAGGGTTTGTAGCAGCAGTTCCTCCTAGAAGAGAAAATGGAAATTTTCCAAAGTGCGCTAGGTGTAAGGGTTTTCATGCTGAAAAAGGACCATGCATAGTGTGCTACAATTGTCAAAGGTCGGGTCACATGGCCAGAGACTGTAGAACACCGGTTAGGCATGCAGAGCCGATACGAGCAGTTAGGCCAAGAGATGGGCAGAGAGCGTTGGAAGGGAATAGGAACACCCGAGGTAATGAGAACCGAGGACATAATCAATTTGTAAATCAGCTAGCGTTGGAAGGGAATAGGAACACCCGAGGCAATGAGAACCGAGCTAGGGGAAGGGCTTTCAATGTGAATGTTGTTGATGCTCTTCAGGATCCTAATGTAGTGACGGGTACGTATTCCTTAAACAATCTCTACGCTACTGTGCTTTTCGATTCTGGTGCTGATTTTAGTTTTATATCCACTAAATTTGCGCCCCTATTAAATGAGAAACCTAGTATTGCAAACCCTGGGTATGTGATAGAGGTAGCTAATGGTAAGAAGGAAGAAGTTGATAGAATTTTCTGTGGTTGTAGACTAGAGCTAGGAGATTCTATATTCCCTATAGACTTGATACCATTAGGACAAGGAAGTTTTGATGTGATAGTAGGAATGGATTGGTTGTCAAACCAAAAGGCTGTGATCGTGTGTCACGAGAAGATAGTTAGGATACCTGTAGAAGAAGGTAAGGTACTCTGTATTCAAGGAGAACGTAATGTCGGGAAGACAAAGACGTTAATGAGCACAAAGGTGAATGAATCGACATTAAGCGATATTCCTATCGTACATGATTTTGAGGACGTATTTCCGGATGACCTGTCAGGATTACCGCTACAACAACAAGTAGAGTTTCGTATAGATTTGATTCCTGGAGCGACGCCTGTAGCAAAATCGCCATATCGACTAGTGCCTTCGGAGATGCAAGAACTGTCGGAGCAACTTCAAGAGTTGCAAGACAAGGGATTTATTCGGCCAAGTCACTCACCATGGGGAGCGCCAGTTTTGTTTGTCAAGAATAAGGATGGATCGTTTCGCATGTGCATAGACTATCGTGAACTGAACAAGTTGACCATCAAGAATCGTTATCCGCTCCCTAGGATTGACGATTTGTTTGACCAACTTCAAGGAGCGCGCTACTTCTCTAAGATAGACCTTCGATCTGGTTATCATCAGCTGAGAGTGCATGATGATGATATCTCGAAGACCGCGTTCAGAACACGATATGGGCATTTTGAGTTTACGGTTATGCCATTTGGATTAACAAATGCACCCGCAGTTTTCATGGACTTAATGAACCGAGTATGCAAACCGTACCTGGATAAGTTCGTCATAGTGTTTATTGACGATATCTTGATATACTCAAAGACGAAGGAGGATCATGAAAATCATTTGAGATTGATGTTGGATTTGCTAAGGAAGGAGAAGCTGTATGCGAAGTTCTCCAAGTGCGAGTTCTGGTTGCAAGAGGTACATTTTCTTGGACACGTGGTAAATCACGACGGTATTCACGTGGACCCAAGTAAGATTGAGGCGGTGAAAAGTTAGAAAGCCCCTACGACACCATCTGAAGTAAGATCATTTCTGGGATTGGCTAGATATTATAGACGTTTCATCGAGAATTTCTCCAAGATTGCTAAACCTCTTACTTCGTTGACTCAGAAGAATCAGAAGTATGAGTAGGGTGAGAAGCAGGAGAAAGCTTTTCAAACGTTGAAGGATAATTTGTGTAATGCACCAATATTGTCGTTACCGGATGGAGTAGAAGATTTTGTGGTTTATTGTGATGCGTCAAACCAAGGATTGGGATGTGTTCTTATGCAAAGGGATAAGGTAATCACCTATGCATCAAGACAATTAAAGAGCCACGAGAAAAACTACACAACTCACGACTTAGAGTTAGGCGCGGTGGTGTTTGTGCTAAAGATTTGGAGGCATTATTTGTACGGAACAAAGAGTGTTATCTATACAGATCATAAGAGCCTTCAACACATATTCGATCAAAAGGAGTTGAATATGCGTCAAAGGAGATGGTTAGAGCTGTTTAGTGATTATGAATGTGAGATTAAGTACCATCCTGGTAAAGCAAATGTAGTAGCTGATGCTTTAAGTAGAAAAGAGAGAGTGAAGCCTCGACGAGTGCGAGCGATGGCTATGACAATTCAGTCCGGAGTTAAAGGACTGATATTGGCAGCTCAAGGTGAAGCGTTTAAGGATGAAAATGTGATAGCTGAAGGATTGAATGGTACGGACCAACAAATGGAAAAGAGAGAGGATGGAAGCCTACACTATATGGATCGTATATGGGTTCCATTAGTGGGCGGTGTAAGAACCAAGATCATGGACGAAGCTCATATGACGAGGTACTCTGTGCATCCTGGAGATTGCTATTTATTGGTGGCCGGGTATGAAAAAGGAGATTGCTATTTATGTTAGCAAGTTGTTGGGAAATATATTTTGAGTTGATAAGACAAAACAATGAATGAAAAGGAAACAAGAGGGACTTAAATGACAATTATGAAATTCTACAAGCTGGTGGAGGATATTCTACAAAAGATAAAAGATTCCAAAAGATATGATTCTTGAAGATAAAGATGAAGTTTATTAAAGAATTAAAAGATTTAGTTTCCTTATACAATTATGTTTTCCCTTGTAAATCTAGATGGACTCTACTATATAAAAAGATCCCTAGATATAGTTTTGGGGGTGTCAAGATGTAAACACCAGAAAAGTATGTGTGTTCTAGGCATTAAGTCCTCTAAGTAGATGCCTAGAATTTGTGTGTTTCAGCCTCAAGGATCTTTGATTCCTTGTTATAGTTTAGATAACACGTTCTAGAATTGATCATCTAGAATTGGGGCTGTTAGGAACGTTTGGTTATTAATGAAGAAACACCTTGTTGAATATCATTGTTCTTATGTTAATTCCGCTATACATATTCTATGTTCAATGTTATTGTTAATCCTAGATATAAGATCTAAATAATCTGAGCTTACAAAAATTATTTAGTTTCAACAAGTGGTATAAGAGCTTTGCTTTGAGAAACTTTGATCTAGAAGTCATGGAATTTGAATCTGCACAGAGTAGTACTACCGCTAAGCTACCCATACTCAAACTTGGTGAGTATGAGATGTGGGTAATAAGAATCAAGCAATACTTCTAGGTACAAGGCTATGCTCTATGGGAGGTCATAGAGAATGGTAACTCATGGGTATCTGTACCACAAACAGCACAAGAGAATAGTACTTCTGTTACAAAGATGTCAGTACCCGTAACTGCTGAAGAAAAGACCAACAAGAAGAATGATGTCAAGGCTAGAAGCTTGCTACTCATGGCTCTTCCCAATGAACATCAACTTACTTTCAGTCAGTACACTAATGCTAAAACAATGTTTGCTGCCATCGAAACACGATTTGGAGGTAATAAAGCCACTAAGAAAAAACAGAAGACACTTTTGAAGCAACAATATGAAAATTTTAGTGCATCAAGCGTAGAGTCTCTTTACTCTATCTTTAACAGGCTTCAGAATATTGTTAGTAAGCCTGCAATTTTGGGTGTGGTCATCTCTCAAGAAGACTTAAATTCAAAAAATTTGAGCAGCTTGCCCCCTGAGTGGAATACTCATGTTGTAGTCTGGATGAATAAGGCTGAAATTGAAATAACAAGTATTGATGATTTGTACAACAACTTTAAAATTGTTGAACAAAAAGTAAAGAAATCTGTTGGTGCAAGTAGTGGTGCTCAAAACTTGGCCTTTATGACTGCTTCAAGCACTAGCAGTACTAATGATGTTAATACTGCTATACCTGCATATGAAGTTAGTACTGCTAGCCCTAATGTTAACACTGCTAGTCCTCAAGTTAGTACTGCTAGCTACAGTGATAATGTTGTGTATGCTTTCACGGTTGAGAATCCCAATGGTTCTAATCTCCTACAGTAGGACTTAGAGCAAATTCATGAAGATGGTCTGGAAGCAATGGATTTGAAGTGGCAGCTCTCTCTGCTAAGTATAAAAGCAAAGAGGTACTATCAAAGGACAAGCAAGAAAATTTTCATTAATGCTAATGATACTGCTGGGTATGATAAATCCAAGGTAGAGTGTTTCAACTGTCACAAGATGAGACACTTTTCCAGGGAGTGTAGAGCACCAAGGAACTAGGAGGGTCAGTTCAGAAATCAAGACAACACTAGGAAGCAAGGAAACAATGAAGACACGTCTTCAAAGGCAATGTTGGCTATAGATGGTGTAGGTTTTGACTGGAGTGACATGACAGAAGAACAAGTTCAGACAAACATGGCTCTAATGGCGTTTTCAGACTCTGAGGTATACAATGATAAAACTTGCTCTAAAACTTGTCTGAAAAACTATGAAACTCTTAAGAAACAGTGTGATGATTTAATTGTTAAGCTTAATCAAACTGAATTTACAGCAGCTGCTTATAAAAGAGGTTTAGCAACTGTAGAAGAACAACTTATCAGATATAGAAAGAATGAGGTTCTTTTTAGTGAAGAAGTTGCAGTTCTTAAAAGAGAAGTAGCTTGCAAAGACTATGAAATAAATGTACTTAAAAGTGAGTTTGAAAAAGTTAAGCAAGAAAAAGAGGGTATTGAATTTAAAATTAAGAAATTTGATAAAGCCTCAAAAGACCTAGATAAGTTTTTAGGGAGTCAGATAACTGACAAAAGTAAAAAGGATTTGGGGTATAGTGTTGTTCCTCCACCTCATCCTTTAATCTATAATAGACCTAACAAGCTTAATTTGTCTTATTCTGGTCTTGATGAATTCAAAGAGCCTGAATTCAAAGGTTATGGTTCTGAGAATAGTAAGCAAGAGTCTAACATTGTTTGTGATCAAAAATCAGATGATTCTATGAAAAATTCTGATGACTCTTTGGTAAAAGAACAAGTATCAAAAGACACAAGTAGCCTTGTTGAGTCTTTACTTAATGTTGATAAAGAAACTGTTTTTCCTGTTGACAAAAAGGTAGAGTCTGTCAAACCTAAAAATCATGAAAAACCAGTTAAAAAGTCAGTTAGGTATGCTGAGATGTATAGATCACAAACTCCTAGGGGAATCAAAGAAATTGGAATGGACAGAGGTCCAATCAACTAGGAAGTGATTTTGTGATGTATAACAAAGCTTGCTTTATTTGTGGGAGTTTTAATCATGTACAAAAGGGAAAGGATGGTAAATGGGAATAATTATAACAGGGTGAACTACAATTATACTGCCAAAAGGACTCACCCCAATGCTTAAAGGAACATGGTTCCAAGAGTAGTTTTAATGAAAACTGGCCTAAAACCATTTAATACTGCCATGACACTTAATACTGCTCATCTCAAATCTACAGTTTTTAGTGCTAAACCAATGCCACGTTTTTCTAAAACAGCACAATCAACTGTAAAAAGGCCCTTTCAACCAAAAACAGTATTAACCAACAAAAGGTTTACCCAAAAGTTAATACTGCCAAGGCACAAGCAGTTAATACTGCTAGGCCAAAAGTAGTTAAAACTGCTAGGCCAAATTCTACAGTTGTTAATGTTGTTAGGGTTAATCAGGCAAATGCTGTAAAGGCCTCAGCATGTTGGGTTTGGAGACCTACCAAACCTGATAGTGCATCAATCACCTTGAAGAAACATAATTACATTGATGCACGAGGCAGATCCAAGTCAGTGATGGCTTGGGTCCCTAAAGGAATCTAATTTCCTTATTTTTATGTGTAGGGCAAGCCACAACAAGATGATACAGGATTTGTTGACAGTGGATGCTCAAGGCACATGACTGGGAACATAGCTTATCCCTTAAATTTCAAGAAATTTGATGGAGGTTATGTTACAATTAGAGGAGGAACACATGGTGGTAGAATTTCTAGTAAAGGAACACTTAAAACTGATAGTCTTGATTTTGAAGATGTATACTTTGTCAATGAGTTAAAATTCAATCTTTTTAGTGTCTCACAGATGTGTGACAAAAAGAACTATGTCCTTTTTACTGACACTGAATGTCTTGTCTTATCTCCTAATTTTAAGTTGCCTGATGAAAGTCAGATACTTCTTAAAATTCCTAGAAAGGACAACATGTACAGTTTTGATATGAAGAACATTGTTCCTAAAGAGACTTTAACTTGTCTTGTTGCAAAGGCTACATCAGATGAATCAATGCTCTGGCATAGGAGGCTTGGTCACATTAATTTTAAGAACATAAACAAGCTTGTTAAGGATAATCTTGTAAGAGGATTGCCTACAAAACGTTTTGAAAATGACCAAACATGGTGTGTGTGTGGGTGTATTGAAGGGAAGCACACAGAGCTTCTTGTAAAGTCAAGTTCTGAATCCAATTACTAGCCTTTATTTATGCTGCATAAGGATCTGTTGTGGTTCCAACTTTCGTGTGTAGTTTAATGCATATAGAAGTATTGATTAGTAGTCACTGATGATTATAGACAGTTTACAGGGGTTTTCTTTTTACACAACTAGGGATGAAACCAGGTGAGATCCTTATGAACTTTATCAAAGAAATAGTGAAACCCTTGTGATAAGAAAGAGAAAATAATCAGAGTGATAAATGGACAGAGTTTAAGAAACAAGTTATGCATGATTTTTTGCAATAGAAAAATGTATTAAGACGAGGAATATAATGGTTGCCAGGGAACCTCCTCAGCCAAATTGGTGTAGTGCGAGGAGGATAGGACACTATGAGGCTGTAGAAACAATGTTAGTGACTCTAAGTTACCTACACATTTTGGGCTGAAGCAGTTAAGTACTACTTGATATGTACAAAATAGCGGGTCTCGTAGTCAAAGACTACATAACTAGACACCTTATGAAACTTGTAGAGGTTTTAAACTTGTCTAAGCTTTATGAGACCCAATACCATTTGGAGTCATGTTCTATCTTAATACTTTAGACAGTTTAGGCAAGTTGATGGCAAAAGTGATGAAGGGTTTCTTTGTTGGATTTTCTTTGGTAAGTAAAGCTTTTTAGGGTTTGTACAACCTAGAAACCAGGAGGGTAGAAGAAAACTTGCATATTGGGGTTTTAGAGAATAAGCCTATGATAGAAGGGAATGGTCCAAAGTGGCTGTTTGATATTGATTCTCTAACCCAATCTATGAATTATATACCAGTTGATGCAGGTACAATCATTAATGAATCTGCAGGTACACAAGGAGAACTTAATATAGGTACATCAGAAGAAATCAGTCAAGATTGCATTGTGATGCCAATTTGGAAAGATGCTTCATACTTTGATTCACCTTCCAAGGATGTTGATAATGGTGAACCAAAATCTGCCGATGATGATCAAAAGCAAATTGAAGATGGTCCAGATAATGAGGATGATGAAAAAGAGAAGTATGAAGATGATAGCAGTCCTAAAGAAGTTAATACTGCTGGACAACATGTTAATACTGCCAGTCCTGAAGTTAATACTGGTCATTTTAAACTTAACACTGTTGGTCCATCAGTTAATACTGCTAGTTCATATGATCAAGATAGCCCTAAAGACATGTTCACTATGGGAGCTAGTCATACACTTGAAGCCACTCATGTTGAGTTCTTCAGTGATGAAGATGAACCAGAAGTTGATTTGGGGAACATCACAAATTCCTATACAGTTCCAACCACTCCCAATACAAGAATACATAAAGATCACCCAATTAAAAATGTGATTGGTGATGTGAATTCAACTATTCAGACAAGAAGAATGACAAAACCTACTTCTGAACAAGGGTTTCTTAGTGTTGTATATGAGCAGAAAACACATGATACCCTGAATACTTGTTTATATGCTTGTTTCCTATCACAGACAGAACCCACAAGTATTGCTAAAGCTCTATCTGATTCATCTTGGGTGGAAGCAATACAGGAAGAACTTCTAGTTCTTCAGTGATAAAGATGAGCCAGAAGTTAATTTGGGCAACATCACAAATTCCTATACAGTTCCAACCACTCCAAATACAAGAATTCATAAGGATCACCCAATTGAAAATGTGATTGGTGATGTAAAGTCATCTGTTCAAACAAGAAGAATGACAAAACCTACTTCTGAACAAGGCTTTCTCAGTGTTGTATATAAACAGAAAACACATGAAACCCTAAATACTTGTTTATATGCCTATTTCCTATCATAGATTGAACCCAATAGTTCCTATCTTATATGGAACTATTGAGGAAGAGGTTTATGTTACTCAACCACCAGGATTTAAAGATCCTGACCATCCAAACAAAGTTTACAAGGTGGTCAAGGCACTTTATGGTTTGCATCAAGCACCAAGAGCATGGTATGAAACCTTGGCTAACTATCTATTGGGCAATGGGTTTAAAAGAAGGAAGATAAATCAGACATTATTTATCAAGAAGCAAAAAGGAGATATTTTGCTTGTACAAGTTTATGTTAATGACATTATCTTTGGCTCTACAAACAAGGATTTGTGTACTGCATTTGAGAAACTTATGAAGGATAAGTTTCAGATGAGTTCTATGGGAGAGCTTACTTTCTTTATAGGATTACAAGTACAACAGAAGGAAGATGGAATATTTATCAGTCAGGATAAATATGTAGCTGAGATTTTGAAGAAATTTAACTACACAGATATGAAGTCTGCTTCTACTCCAGTTGATTTGGAAAAGCCTTTAGTCAAAGATGGAGATGCTGATGATGTTGATGTGCATCTCTATAGATCTATGACTGGGTCTTTGATGTATGTTACAACATCTAGGCCAGATATCATGTTTGCAGTATATGCATGTGCTAGATTTCAAGTTACACCAAAGATATCACATCTCTTAGCAGTCAAGAGAATTTTTAGATATTTGAAAGGCAAACCAACTTTAGGCCTTTGGTATTCTAGGGATTCTCCATTTAAACTAGTTGCTTATACTGATAGTGACTATGCTGGAGCAACTCAAGATAGGAAGTCAACAACTGGAGGTTGTCAGTTTTTAGGAAACAGGTTGATATCTTGGCAGTGCAAGAAGCAAACTGTGGTTGCCACCTCTACAACTAAAGCTGCATATATGGCTGCTGCTAGTTGCTATGTACAAGTACTCTGGATTCAGAATCAACTGCTGGATTATGGGTATAATTTCATGAATACTGTCATTAATATTGACAATAACAGTACTATTTGCATTATTGAAAATCCTGTTCAACATTCTAAAACAAAACATATAGAGATTAGGCATCATTTTATAAGAAATTGCAATGCTAAAAAGTTAATACAAATGGTTAAAATTCATACTAATCATAATGTTGCAGATCTTCTTACAAAAGGTTTTGATGCTAGAAGGTTTCAGTACTTGGTCTCAAGTATTGGAATGCTTAATCCTTAATGTCTACATCTCTTTATGTCTTTGTAAAAATTTTGTAAACGATTAGTACTGTTAGTCTTGTCAATTAGTACTGCTAAGTATAATTAGTACTGCTAGTTATACTTAAGACTGCTTGTTATAAATGTTGGTCATACTTAATACTGTCAAGAAGAAAATACTTTAGATTGTGTATTTTTGGCTATGGACTAACACCTACAGGTAAAGCATATTGAATACCTGATGTTGAATGCTTCACCTTTGAAGTACTGTTTGAGAGGAAGTTAATGTTATTGAATAACAGTTTTTAACTTTTATTCATGGGTTATGCATGAATATGGATCCTCATGAATTCTCACATGTCTATCTAGTCTTTTCTAGTGTGCTTGTGATGAATAGAGGCATGTTGTCGTATAATTATTGAAGACAGAGTTAATACTGTTGGGATGACATGAGAGCCAAAGTTATAACTGTTGAGCAAATTCTTATCTCTTGAAGCATTGTTTGAGGGGAGGCTACTTATGTCAATATACAGTCAAAGCATGGATGGAAGGATATGTAATATCAAAAGTGTGTTAAAAGGAATAAAAAACATCTAGGCATGTCAAAAGAGGTCGGGACACCAAGATACCTCAGTCTAGTGGTCCCCCTGAAAAAGGTTGGTGATGAGGCTGTCCATAAGGAGTTGGGTGACAGAATGGAAAGGGCTGCCACTACTGCTTCTAGCTTTGAAGCAGAGCAGGACAGTGGTAATATCAAATAAGACCCAATCCATGGCAACACTTAATGAGCCAAGTTCTTAGGGAATTGGTTCAGGTAGTGGTCCCAGGTGCCAAGATACCATATTGGGGGTGTAGATTCTCAAACTAGGTTTGGGACTACATCTAAATAGTCCAATGATCCACCTCTCTCAAGAGGTTACACACTTGGAAGTGGGGAGGACAGTATGAAACTATTGGAATTGATGGCAAAGTGTACAAAGTCTGTGTGAAATAGTGAGGAAAAGAAAAGAGAGAAATTGTGAGCATAAAAACAGAAAGAGAGATGTGTGAATAAAAACAGAAAAGGAAGTGATGAAGAGATCTGGATTTGATTTTCAAAAGCCACCTGCTAAAAGACAAAAGATTGGAGAAGTTTCAGGGTTAGTTGAAGAACAATCTGCAGGAGAAGAAAAAGAAGTATCAGAAGAAGAACTAAAGTCACTATTAGTAATAGTTCCAGTTGAAGAAGTGTACATTGAAGCTCTACAGGTCAAATATCCAATTATAGACTAGGAAGTTTTCACTGAAGAATCAAGAAGTTACTAGAGAATTATAAGAGTTGGAAATCATACAAAGGTCTATCAAGTTTTTGAAGACATGTTGAAAATATTTGATAGAGATGATCTGCAAAAGCTTTGGGATTTGGTTAAGAAGAAATTTAGTTCAACAGATCCTACAGTTGACAAAAAGAATGTCTTATGGATTGATTTAAAGAGGTTATTTGAACCGGATGATGATGATACACTATGGAAGCTTCAAAGATATATGCATTGATTTAAAGAGGTTTGTGTTTTAATACTGTCAAGGTGGGTTACGACTGTCAAGGGAAAGTTTATGCAATTTTGATTCGAATAGTAGTAACACGAAGTTTAAACTGTTAGTTCTATCCGACTTATTGTTTATACTGCTAGTTATGCCTGATATCGGACAAAGGGCAATTTTGGTTATCGAATGACACACACAGAGATGGAACTTGGTCAGAATAGTAAAACCAAGTTTGTTTGTTTTGGTTTTAATTTTTATTGGAACAATACTGGTTGGTTCTAACACACACATGGTTTGGATATGCTTCGTTCAAGGGGAAGATAACAGATTTTGAATTTGGTTTTAAATGTTCTTAAAAGTTTAAAGGCTCATATTTATTGGTATAATTGGTTACGAAGATTATTGTTTATCACTGATTTGGAGTTGAAGTGGAGTTTCACAGGTTTGTGTTTTATCATATCTCAAATGGCTTACAACATTTGGAGGTAACTTGTTTGTGTTTTCAATGTTGTGACGAAGACTTGTCAGAATCTAGCAAAGGTGTGTGATCTACAAACTTATGGTGCTCAATGCTCACATTTGCTATCACTTGTTATGTGTCTCATAAAAGATGAGGATTTTTGTCAAGAGGTTGTGATCTACTTATATTTTGTACTTGTTATGAGTTTGACATCGCGTGGATAGTACAAGATATAAGACACAAGTTTGGGTTGTTCTACTTCAGCATCAAATTAGTAATACTTAGTTTTCTTCAT